>JAJIZL010059674.1:1698-26778 GCA_023969395.1 Amblyomma maculatum
ACCCCATGCCTCTTCATGGGGTGCGCTTCTCGTTTTGAACTCACTGCTTGCGCTGGTAGCTTTACTCAGTGGGCATTGAGAGACACATGCCAGAATCTGCACCTGAGAGTACCACCACAGCTTTCGCAGCAAAGCGGAGATGCCACTTAGGAAGATTATACGCCGACTACTGGAAATAAAGCGACTAACCAAAGATTGCTGCGGCCTTGCCCCTCAACAATCAGCTTCCCCAAGCGCTGTAGAGCCACCAACACTCTTGAATGTGAACTTAGTGTCGAATTCGTTGGCGAAAAATTTGAGTCATTGGAGCTAACATCTCCTGCCATAATCGCCTTTTTGAAAATTTATACTGGTCGTAGAAAAAGATAGGTGGAATGGTTTAGTTTCAATTCAAGGATTAACGTCCTAAAGCAGCTGAGGCTATGAGACGCTGTAGAAAAAGGTAGACTGAATGGTTTAGCCTCAATTAAATGATTAACATCCCAAAGCGGTAGAGGCTGAAATTTTGACCACCTGGGGATATTTAGCGTGCACTGACATAGCATAGCAAACGAGTACCTTGCTTTTCGCCCCCAACTAAAGGCAGCCGCCACGACTGGGATTCGATCGCGAATACCTGGGTGAACATTCAAGCGCCCTAATTGCTGCATCACCACGAAGGACATAGGTGGAATGGCTATCCTTTTATGTACTTTATGATTGGTGTTGCGTCGCCTTAACGCGAAATTTCTTTTTGCAGCGAGTGCAGCCCGTAGAGAGATAGAGAGCTGAACAAAACGAATTTTTGTTTCTAGATAGACATTGAAAGATGCAGGACCATTCACGGTGCCTATATTTCGGAGCACGTATCAAACGAGCAGAAGGGAGAAAGGACTCACTATGTTTTTCAAGAGTTACAGGACATTACAGTGTCTACAACAATGTAAGAGAGACGGAGGGGGGGGGGGGGGGGGGGGGGAGGAAAAGCCAGACATTTCTTTTTATTATCTTGTGATGCTCAATTGAATTACTTGCCGCATAACACACAGGGTTCTCTGTAGTGAAGCAGGGAGTGCAGACAGTGGTGAAGCGGGCAGTGGTTGTCCTGTCCTGTCCGTGCGTCTAGTGGCCTCGCCGCGAACTTTAGTGTCGGAGCAAGGTGAGGTGCAAAATGTTTTTTCTTCAGTACGCTTAAGGAAGCCCGATGGCCAACCTTGGCGGACTGCTCCAGTGATAAAATGGGGACAAAGTAGACGCTTGGGTATGTTGGTTCGACATAATCGGTGCAGCGCGTGCGTATACGACGAGGATGATAGGAGGCACAGACACAGCTTTGAACTTAGAGCAGGCGTTGATTGAGGTGCTGCGTCTGTTTAAATACAGAGAAGGGAAGTCGAAAAAAAGAGAACGAAGCACACAGGCACATAAAATTACTTGATAGGCAGGACCGGAGCTCTGCACGTGGCAACAGTGGCACATGCCAAGATGTGAGCATTTCTTTATCGGTGGCTCAAAATATGCATTTCTTCGATAAATATGTTTATCCATGTCCGAAATCAATTACACCCACACCCATAATGAATTCTGCGTTCAAGATTTTATGAGTCGCTGAGCCGTGAGGTGCACAGCAGTACCGCTTAAAAGGTTCTCGACGGAACAGAATGACGGAGCGCGTATCGAAGTTCGAGTCATTTTGTGCCGCAAAAAAAAAAAAAAAAAAAAAAAAATGTTACGAAGAATAACGGTATCTATATCAAAAATATAAAGAACTGGCGGTGGAAGGTCGAGTATTTTGAGCACAATCGTTCGCCAGTGGGATGCAAATGAGCCCCAGAGCAACAAAACATCAAAACACGCGTATCATCATTGGCGGAAACGAACCTACACGTGTTTCAGACGCGGTATAGCGGTAGCAACGCCCGAACGGGTTCTGTCGTATCCAGGCTTTAGCATTCTTGAAAACTTTGCACATCAAAGAGCCCGAGTATCTCATCAAGTCCGTTTTTAGCGATACATTGGGTACATTCGATTATCACACCTGGACTGTCCGGGGCTGCTGGCTGAAAGCTCTCCAGTGTTTTGTTTTCTTCGGGCATCCCAGAAGCCCCTGCCACTAGTAAAGCGCCCGGGCCGCCAGCCATTTTCAGTTAGACTCAGAGTACTTTCTGAGTACTTTTCTTGTTCCTGTATGCGATACCGCGTGCTAAATACTGACACAAGCTCCAACTTTGCATCTGGCTTTCTTGTACAGACTTTCTGCACAGACGGAAGCGTCCAGAGCCCCGAACACGGATTATTTGTTCTTACTGTCAAGTTCTGCCCCTATTTCGCAATCTTTTCAGCGCGCAGGTCTGAAAGCGTCGCAAGCGAACCGCTGTGCAGTGAAGCAGCTAACACTTAGCGTAAACGCATTTTCAAACGTTTTCGTTAGCTTTCGAATGCAATGCATGGCATCACTGCGAAAAATCTGAATGTGGTGACATGATTGTGGGCATTGTCTGCTGAAAGCAAACGATGGAAGAAGCTTGCAAGGCCATGTGACCACCTGCTGTTCGCTGTCAGAGCGGAAGCCGAGACCTGTCAGCAAGTAGCCCGAGACTGGAAAATCGAATGTACCCATCGATGCCGGTCAAGTGCAAAACAAGGGGAGAAATGAGAAGGTGGCGTCACCTGCTGGCACAGACATACAAGTAGCGATTTTTAGCTTTCGGCCAACTCAACTAGGCGGCGCTGACCTGCAACTTTTTTCTCGAGCCCGTGAGGTTTCGAAGATTCAGAGACTTTGGATTGTACTAGCGCTGAGCGGTCCGTTTGCTTGTGTCCCTATCTGTTCATAATCGCCTGATTAAAACAGGCACCAATTTTTTTCAATAATGGTTTCGATTTTGCTCAAGCCTTGAGCATAGCTTTTAAATGATAAGAAGTATTGACATTTGTGAGAAGCTGTAAAATATTATTAGAATTCGGTTAACTCTCGGTGTCATGCTAAGTGACCTGTGTATATACTATTCTTATAAGTGAACACAGTTATCGGCCAACATATGTTTCCATTCTTCATTAACCACCCTGCTGTTGTAATTTCAACATCTGTTCGTCTATTAGAGGATGAATTTGTTCTCCACGGCTCTATTTTCAAATTAACTGTCAACCATTGCTGCATGACGACTAGAACGTAACATGAAATGTGTGCTAGACTTGGACAGTGAAGTTGAACGAAACAACATGTAAGCTACTTTCTATATACGTGAACTACAAACTGTCCAAACTGCTCTACTTAAACAAGCTAAACAATTCCGCGTTATCTCATGGGGAATGTCGGCATAGAAATACCATACAATCTAAGCTGGTGCAAGTACATAAGGCAGTTGCTGCTGGTGTGTCAAATTCACAAATATTCTGCAGATGAGAGCTCATTTACTTCTCCACCTACGGTCGGTCTGGTACCCATGTGAAACATTCATCAGCACGAACCTTGATATACATCGAGTGCTTTGAACTCACCTCACAAGTACTTAACAAGGACATTAGAAGCAGTTAGAAATCAAGATGTTCGATTTTATTGCCCATTTATGATTGCCTCGCGAAAGTCAAAAATTTAAATTCCTCCATTGGTTGCACGCTCCGGTCATCCCGTGTTAACATAGGAATGTTTTTGTTTACTTCACAATATAATTTTAATATTCCCTAGGTGCACGAGAGCATAGTCCTGAACATTAATAATGATTAGGAAAGCTGTTACCTTATATCTGCCAATTGCTTTAGCGAACGAGAAGGTCTGTCCAGAGACTTAAGGGAATGAAGCTGTTCTCATAAAATTTAAACGATTATTGATACAATTCGTCGCATAATTTCTGCAGAAGTTTGCGTTCTTTTAAAAGCACGGTGGTTCGGGATATTTGGTTGCAATGTTTAGCTTGTTATTTGCTAGGGAGCGTCGATGCAACGCAACCGCCATTTTTTAATTTGGTGCCAAATCCAATAAGAGCGGTGCGAATGGCCGCTAGAATTGGTGAGCCAGCCACACTGTGCGGGCAGCGGGCAGGCAGCGGCCGCTAAGTTTAGCGGGTCGCCATTTCTTTTCTCACTGCTACTGTATCACTGTGGTAAATTGGCCCAGGAAACGCTTTGTTCTGCGATGTTTTTTTATATTATTTCTCTTCGAACCTTCTATAATGAGATGTGCTGCCTGTAATCTGGATCACTTTTCTCTTCAGTTTTTTCTGTGGTTTTTAAGTAAAGGCAATTAAGAAAAAAAGTTATCTTTGCACTTTTTTCTTTATTAACTGCCATGTCGTTATAGAACAAGGAGTTTTTTAAATCTCCTTGGTGCAGACCAAGAAATCAGAAAACAAGACACATTTCGTTTTATAACTTTACGGACACACTGGTAATAGACGATGAAAGCAATGTTGCACGAAAACTCATGTAAAAAAGGAACGTCACCGTGATCGAATCGATCGAATGATGACTTTTTCATGAGTTTTCGTGTAACAACTGCAGAAGTGTGGTTGTTGGTTTTAGAATGTCTGTATGTGCTTTTGTTTCCGGCTGTGGAATTGAGTCAGCAATCAAGAAAAAAAAGTCGTCGCGACGAAGGTCCTAGTTCTATTCCCGCTTTCGGCCACTAGTATTTTTTCTTTTTACTTTCATTAAGGTCGCATCTTCTGATAATTCTACGCAGCCCCAGATTATTTCTGTTACGTGGCTGCCCTACTACTGCACCGATGGCTTTTTTTTTTATGGAGGCTGCCTACACTGAACTAGCTGTATGCACTTTCGTGTAAAAATATAGCGCTGGAGGAACACTTGCCGGACGCTCTGTGGCCGGCTTTCTATACTTCATGGGTAAACACAAATCTGCGCTCTGGCAAAGGGTGTGACTTCTTGATGCTTGACCAAGTAGGTGAACTAAAGCTATACTGACCTGCTTAAAAAAACATTGATGACGACTAGGCGAAACGCCTTTGGCAAGTGCACGTACCTGCTAATCGTATTGTCCTCATACGCATTCGTCTCTTGACTCGAGATTCGCGTGAAGCAACAAATCCATTCACCTATTCATTCTTCCCATTTTGAAGGCTTGCTTGAAACCAGGTGCACATTATGAGGGGCAGTTTACAGAATTGCAGCCTTGCTTGCAGCCGGAGTGATTATCTACGAAAGAAGTTCCCCAGAAAAAAAAAAAGCATTGCACCTCATCTTAACTTATGTTGCCCCTTATTTTTTGTAGAGGATAGGGTCCTTTGTAGAGTCAGGTGATTTTGAGACTAAAAAGGTCTAGAGAATGAAGACATATTTGCTTTAATCAGCGCATTACTAACTTTACTTAACATGAGCACTTTACGTCAAAATACTGGCCAAAGCACAATAGGTTGGCCATGTCTCAGCAACAACAGCATAACATAAAGAAAAGCTGCAGTGATTCCATGTAAACAAACTCTCGGACAATCTGGGGAAAATAGAGGGTTTACAAGAGTACGTCTGACAACCGTGAGCGGCACGCTGATCCTGCAATGGCGGCCATATTTTGTTCGCTCCTTCCGTTCGCTTCGTGTCCGTCCGTCAGTACTCGCCTTTCTGTTTGCGCTTTTCATGTTTTAACCTAGTGTGCTTTGCTTGGACCTCTCTTCGGTCCCTGGCGGTTTCTGTTAGCGACGCCTAGAAGCGTATTTTGACAGCCGAGACGTGGCGGGGCCCACCGGCCGCGCTGCCGAGCGCAGTTACAAATAGCTCTACGAGTCGTGCATGGGCACCTCGGCAATCCGCAGCGTCATCCCTATCCAGGTACAGTATCCAGAGTTCTGTAATGTGGAATTTTTTCTTGTCTGTGCTCCTTTGCTGTTTACTTAAACGCCTATGAGAGATCATCGCGAGTTTGTTTGCTTGGTTTGCGCAATCACCGTCGCTCATTCCACTGGAAGATACTTGGTTGCTGAAGTGAACGTGGATGCATTTTATTTTATGATAAAAGGATCGTGCGTAATTTGACGTAAGTTGGACTGGCGCTTAGCACTTTCCTTCCCATGCCGTCGACGCAGTAGTTGGCACTAGTATCGGAAATAATCAAGGGCTGCGTAAAAAAAAAAAAAAGTGCCATGGTAATTTGTGCTTCCAGTGATTGAATATTGATTGGTGTGCGATAGGCGATGACGAGTTAATAAAATCTTTGTAATTAATTGATAAATTGATAAAATAAAGAAACGAAAAAAAAGAAAAATTGGAAAGTAAGGGTTTAAAGATGTCAGAATGAAAAACGAGTGCTTGGTGATGCTAAGGGCGAAAATTTATAATGTGTAATTGATTAATTGAAGAATGTGTTCAAAAGTGTCAAATTGCTCAGAATGGAAAGCCGATTGTTGCTGATGCATGCGCATTGGTGTATAAAATTATAAAACGACAAATAAAATAAAAATAAATAAAGAAATGATCGAAATATAACATAACATACATAACAGAGAAATATAACATACATAACAACATATAACATACTACACTTGTGTGTAGTATGTTACTTTTGATGCATTGTATTCTTTTCGCCCCTCCTGCTAGGGCCCAGTCAGGGCCTGCAGTAGTTGGTAAACAAAATAAATAAATAAATAAAAGAGCTAAAATACAACAGGTGAAGAAAGAAAGCATCGTGCGTGTGTGTGTATGAGAGAGAGACACTATCGCGTTATACCTTTAACGGCGGAGCTTAAGTGACCCCCTAATTTTTCTATAACGATATTGTATAATATAAATCTGATTTTATGAACACAGCCAGTTGCACAAAGCACTAACACTTCGCAGTAATGTGAGTTGACTTTTCAAATTTCTTTTCGTTTCAGCCGAGTTCCTCCTCCTCCGAGTTCCTCGAAGCTTCCAATGTCAGCGCTTTCATATGAGATTACGGCTTCAAATGTTTACTTTCTGAAAGAGGGAATAAACAAGAAATCGACATATTTAAAACTTCCAGTGAATTTTAGGTAGCTGTGAATTAACGAGCCATCGGGTGTTTCGAAAAAACACACAAAAGTGCAGCGCACACTTCGTTATTTTATCGGCCGCGCTGGCAGGTATAAAACCTGAGCTGTGCGCTCTGGACGTGGACCGGTCGAAACGGGCTGCACGTGAGCATGTTACAACACACTAGTGGGATGTCATCTTTTCCTGCGTTTCTAGACGCCGCGGGTTTGGCAGCCGCTTGCTTTTGCAGCGTGAAACACGCACCTCGGGCGCACTAGACAACCGTATTGCTCTCTGCACCAAGCACTACCATTTCGTACGACTGTGAAAAGTAGTTTCGGTAATCATGCCCGTGTCTTAAATCCAATACACAATGATAAATGCAACCTACGTACAAAATGTTTCAAAGAACGTATTTGCACAATAGCGTTCGTTATACATACATTGCTCCTTCTCCCGCGTCCTCCATCGCAGCATAAGCTTATCCTTCAAATTCATAAGGCTCCATAGCGCGCAAAACAACCTTGCTGTTTTAAATGATAGCACATTCTCTGAGCTAGCTCCCAGTCAGAGGGACGCGCAGTAATGCTTTACATGATGCAAGTGACACTTGTAAAGCCGATTAGGACTGCAAACGAGCGGTCGCATACACGCGTATACCTTGATTCCGTGCGCGTCTACGACGGTGCGCTGGCTGCAGAAGGGCACGCAGCAACATGCTGGCATCATTCCGAATAGAGCTTGGAGATAAATGCGACTGCTGTGATGTTAAAAAATGAAACAATCGCTTGGGAGCATTCCAATGCACCTTTCGGTGCATGCACGGGTTCTACGAAGGCGCACGTTGACAGCGTACTCGATGGGAGGCGCGGGCGGACTGAACAAAACATGGCCGCCGCGCACAGTTTCTGTTTCTTTCACTAGATGGCGCTAACTTTTGTAAAGCCTCTAGATCAGGCTGCCTTAGAACACGCAGCTACAAAAAGAAATTTAACAGTGGAGATGACACATGTGCTGTATGTGGAAACTCCAGTGAAACAATTGACCATATTATACTCGAATGCAATGGTATCCATCCGGAGGTTGATGCAGGCCCAATCACTGTTCCTGAAGCTCTGGGTTTTAGAGATAACAGTGGCCGGGTGAATAAACCGGCGGTGGAAACTAGCAAAAAACGGCTGGAAGATTGGTGGCTTAAAAGCAGAGAAGTGACATAATGTTAGTAATGTAGGAGCAAAATTTAATAAATAGAATGATGGTTTAGTTAACCGGTTTAAAACAATAATTACGATATATGGAGAAAAATGAGCATGATAGCTACTGCTACCACCCCGTTTCAAAGGGGACGCTCCTATATTCCATCCATCCATCCATCCATCCTGTACAGTGGAACCGTAAAGGTTGTTTTCTGCTCCGAATAAGTTGAGTGCGCAATGTAAACCGCTTTAGGACATCTAAGAAATGCAAGTTGCACAATCATGTAGAAAAGCAGCTTGCGAGATGCACAGAAGGGGTTTTGTACAAGGTAACTTTGACCTCTGATAAATTTTATGTAGGGCAAACAGAAAGATACCTTAATGAGACGTTAGGTGCGCATAATTACACCGTAGACAAAAACGTGTATGTGTGTGTGCGGGGGGAGGGGGGTGGCACATGAGATTCCATTGTTTCAAGTGCAAATGCGAAAGCAAGGATGGTTGTCTTCTTTCCCATAGACCAAGTTCAGGTTTGAAAGAATCTTCATTTCAGGTACACGAGAGACAAAAAAATATTGTTCTGTCTAGGAAGCTGACAAAATGTATGAATGCCTAACGAGTGTCAGCCTTCCTAATTTACACAACACCGTAGCATGCGGGAAAAGGAAAAAAAAAGAATAGAAAGAAAATGAGCAGATGCAAAAATATGGAGATAGTACGAACAGGTGATGATTGCATAAGTAGTAAATCAGTTCTGTTGCCGGATAAAGAAGTGTCCCACCATACATCGGGCACGTGGTTGCTTGATAGAGTTTTACCACATCGTCCTTCATCACTTTGTGGAAGGCATAGAGCAAGCAATGACCAAGAGTATAAATTTGTGCTTCTCGCACAGAGGGGATGCTGCAGACAATATTGATGCGCTGCTAACCCTGCAAAAAATGTAGACAGAAATTAGGGGATTTCACAGAATGACCGCTACTGAGTGTCGCTCTTGTGAGTGAGAAGTACAGGTCGCAGTCGGACAGAATCCGATGAGGATGTGCCACACGCTAGTGCATGCCCATCTACGAATACATGTAGAAAAAAAAAAACGTAGCACCGAGTTTAGGCTGCTAGTTTAATACTCACATTGCAGACACACGATGACGCCGACGGCAGCCATCTATCTCGTTTCATTTGAACCAGCCACCGTATTCTTCGGGAAGGGCTCTTTGGAATGCGGAACATTCTCCAACCTTTCCGGATGTCGTTGGTGCATTGCGGAACACAACGCCCGGTCATATTTTCCAAATGTTAAGGCGCGCACACGCCTATGTGCCTGACGTATCCTCAGCGTAGCGCTTCCTCAGCCCTATAGTATCACACCTTCGTGGCAGGCATAGCTTCGTGTGTTGAAAGACCATTGTGGCTTAACCTTCACTTGGTCTCGCGATGCGGGATGTAGGCATACTGCTGAACGTCAACGGAAGCACGTAGTGACAACTGCACACAACAGTCAGGAGAAACACAAGCAGCGACTACTGCGACGGGTAAGGCTTACGACGGCGATAGCGCTGTGCGCACGGACTGACGTGAGAAACAAAATGGTGACTGAAGACGTTAGCAATACTGGTTTTTGGCAGCAATGTAGCGGACGACGGAATTGATCCCTATAAAGGTTGGCGCCACCCTAAAATAAAGGGCCTTTGCATTGAGGCTCCCCAAAGTTTGCTTGTTTTCAATATGTTTATTCTGGCGACAGCTGTGTGCTTGAAATTTGGGCCCTAAACTCTATATTTATGACTCTTGTTTACGCCTTGCTTCCTTTCCTATGCAATACGTCACCTGGACCCTTAATGTGATAAATGAGGGTAATAATGACGATTTTTCGGTAATGAGCGCAAATGCAAAACTGTAGCAACCACGTTATTGAAAGTCATTCTTTTACCGCTTGTCACACTTGGATCAAAGTAATTTAAGCATTTTTGCATATGCATAGGCATCTGCTTTAAAGTGACCTGCATTAAGGAAAAAGAAGGATTAATGATATAAAATGCATTGCCAAAAAGCTTGAACAAACTGCCGTAGATAGCACTGAGGAGTGTAGGGCTGAGTGGTAACGTTATTTCTTTATTGGAAGTACTAAGCACTATAGTTATACTGTGTATGGTTTATTGGGCTGCTGATTTGTGGCGTTTGATTCAACTCAGTGCAGCTGTATTGGGAATGAGCCTGTGTTCTTTGTGTTCTTTGAGAACACAGCGAATGTGTTCTTTGAGAATAAGGTGGTCACATAATGCCTCCTAACTATTGCAATTACAAATGTTCCGTGCGATGTAGAAGCCACAAATGTAAGCAAAATGGTCAAATAGATAACTTGAATTGCTTGTTTGTATTGCCAAGGGCTGAAAAATTTAGGTGACGAAATGTAAGGAATGCAAACGAGAAACTCTCCGCATCGCTAAATAAGGTACGAGTGCACTTTCTGGACCCTTCATGGATCACTGCCTTGTTGTGGCGGAGGGGCTTGCGAAACTCTTTGAAGTCGTGAGCTCTGCTGTGTAGGGCCACCCAAGATAGACAGGTCACGGCAGAGAGTTCTGACAAAATGTGATTCACTGGAGAAGGTAATGGCAACCCACTCCAGTATTTCCTGCCAAGAAAACCCTATGGCCAGTCACAATACCATTAATGATATGGCACCGGAAGATGAGCCCCCCAGGTTGGAAGGCGTCTCACATGTTACTGGGGATGAACAAAGGGCGATTCCTAGTAGCTCCAGGACGAATGAAGCGGCTGGGCTAAAGCCAAAAGGACGCTCAGTTGTGGATGTGTGGGGAAGCGACCGGAAAGTCCGATGTTGCAAGGAGATATATCCCATAGCAACATGGAATGTAAGATCTATGACGCAAGGTAAACTGGGTGTCGTCAAGCGAGAAATGGACAGATTGAACATTGATATCTTGGGTATCAGCGAGCTCAAGTGGACCGGAATGGGAGAATTTAACTCCGGCGACCATTATGTCTTTTTTTGTGGGCACGAATCCAAGAGAAGGAATGGGGTTGCTCTCATAGTAAACAGAAGAATGGGCAAAACAGTGTTAGGGTACAACCCCAAAAACGACCGAATGATTTCACTTCGGATCCAAGGTCACCCTTTCAACATAACAGTTATCCAAGTCTATGCACCGACCACTGCTGCTGAAGAAGCTGACGTTGACAGATTTTATGCGGACTTACAATGCCTTTTACATCGCACCCCATCATCAGACGTCGTTTTTCTCATAGGAGACTGGAATGCTAAGGTCGGGAGTAAAGAAATATCCGGAATTATAGGCAAGTTCGGTCTTGGCGAGCCAAATGAAGCTGGGCAGAGGCTAGTAGAGTTTTGTCAAGAAAACAACCTGACCATAGCGATTACTCATTTTCAACAGCACAAAAGGCGCCTGTACACATGGACTTCACCGGACGGTCTGTACAGGAATCAGATCGATTATATTATTTGCCGGCAGAGATGGAGAAGCGCTATACAAGAAGTAAAAACAAGGCCTGGGGCCGATTGTGGAACCGATCATCAGCTTCTTGTTGCCAAAATTAAGCTTCGACTGAGGAAAACGCAGAAAAGTAGAAGGCCTTTCAGGTATGATCTGGATCAAATTCCATTAGAATATGCTGTGGAAGTGAGGAATCGATTTCAAGAATTAGATATAGAAGACAGAGAGCCCGAAGAGATGTGGACTGATGTTCGTGATATAATACAACAAGTTGCTACTAAGGTAGTTCAAAAGCAAAAGAAATGCAAGAAAGCAAACTGGTTATCTGAATAGGCTTTTCAAATAGCGGAGGAAAGGCGGATGGCAAAAGTTATGGGGGAAAGAGAAAGATACAAGGTTCTCAATGCGGATTTTCAGAAAATAGCAAGGAGAGATAAGAATGCCTTCCTGAACATACAGTGCCAAGCAGTTGAGGACAACAGCCAATTAAGGAACACAAGAGCTCTGTATAAGACAATCAAAGATATCAAAGGAAGCTTCTGTGCTAAGCTGGGCGTGATAAAGGACAAACAAGGCAAGGACCTCACTGAAGCCTCAGAGATAAAGAAGAGGTGGCAGGAATACACAGAAGAACTGTACAAGAAGGACCTGAATGTGCAAACCCAACATAAGACGGTTGTGATTACTGATCTCGAGCCGGGCATCCTGAAGAGTGAAGTTGAATGTGCCTTAGCCAGCCTTGCTAAGAACAAAGCTAGCGGAATTGATGGCATTCCAGCTGAGTTGCTTCAAAACCTCAACCATGGCGCTGTTAACATTCTGCATACATTATGTCAGAAGATTTGGACCACCCTGCAGTGGCCACAGGATTGGAGGAGGTCAGTTTACATCCCCATTCCAAAGAAAGGCATTGCCAAAGATTGTTCCAATTACCGCACGATTGCGCTTATTTCGCATGCTAGCAAGGTGATGTTGAAAATCCTCCAAGGTAGGCTGCAGCAGTATGTGGATCGGGAGCTTGCAAGCTGGACGTGCCAGCTGGGTTTCGCAAGGGCAGAGGAACTATAGACCAAATTGCTAACCTTCGCTGGATCATGGAAAAAGCAAGAGAGTTCCAGAAACCCATCTACTTCTGCTTTATTGATTATAAGAAAGCGTTTGACTGCGTAGATCACAGCAGACTGTGGCAAGCTCTCCAAGAGATGGGAGTTCCAATTCACTTTATCTGTCTCCTCAGGAACCTGTATGAAGGGCAAGAGGCCACAGTCAGAACTGGGCATGCTCTTACTGATTGGTTTCCGATCGAGAAAGGAGTGAGGCAAGGCTGCATACTGTCGCCCTGCCAATTTAACCTATATGCTGAGTGCATCATTAGGAAGGCCGGTCTGGACGAGTCTTCAGCTGGAGTGAAGATTGCTGGAAAACATATCAACAACCTTAGATATGCGGATGATACCACTTTAATGGCAGAAAGTGAAGTGGAACTCAAGAGACTTCTGATGCGCGTACAAGAAGAGAGTGAGAAGTTTGGGCTTAAACTGAACATTAAAAAGACAAAGATCATGGCGTCTTGACCTATCAAGTCCTGGAGCATCAATGGACAAGAAGTGGAAGCTTTGACAGATTTTCTGTTCTTGGGCTCCAAGATTACCTCGGAAGGAGACTGCAGCCATGAAATTAGGAGACGCCTGCTTTTGGGAAGGAGAGCAATGGTTAGCCTTGACCGCCTAGTAAAGAGCAGAGACTCTGCCAACCAAGATCCGTATAACTCGTGCTATGGTCTTTCCAGTTGTGATGTATGGATGCGAGAGTTGGACTGTGAAAAAGGCTGACCGCCGAAGAATTGACGCGTTTGAATTGTGGTGCTGGCGAAGACTCTTGAGAGTTCCTTGGACTGCCAGAAGATCAAATCAGTCGATATTGTCGACCATAAACCCTGACTGCTCATTGGAGGGTCAAATTTTAAAGTTAAAGCTCAGCCACTTTGGTCATCTGATGAGAAGAGAGGAGTCGCTGGACAAAGATTTGATGTTGGGAAAGGTTGAGGGTCGCCGGAGAAGGGGTAAGCAGCGAACGCGATGGTTAGATGGCATCCTCGAGGCACTGCAGATGAAGTTATGTGATGTTAGGAAGATAGTGAGAGACCGGAAAGCGTGGCGTGACATGGTCCATAGGGTCACGAAGAGTCGGACATGACTGAACGACTGAACTGAACTGAACTGAACTTTCTGGTTTCCTCTATTTGTTGTTTGCGATTATGAAAGTCAATTGTCTTTAACTCGCACGACTGATGTCTTAGTCGTGAAGAGAAAGCACAATTCCTGGCTAGGATGGCGAAATTTTTGGGAGTCAAAGCATAACTACGCTATGTATCAGCCAAGGTGAACCTGGGCGTCCGTTCCATCTTCAACGATCCATAGGTCATAGTGTAGCTATATAGCTTAAACGTGGTACCACCTGTGCACTTGACCTTGAACTTTGAAGACAGATATAGCATCACATGTGACCTTGTGTAGTTTATGGCATCCTCGACTCCATATATATGGTCTCGTCCGTTCAGTCGCTGAAACACCATTTCTGCCCATCACTAAACCTATAGCCTAACGAAAGCGAAACCAATCAAAACTAGGTGTGGCAGGGTTAAATCTTAGTTAACGGTTCTGGCGTCTCCGTTTATATTGCAAGCAGAGGAAAGAAAGAAAGAAATATCAATTACTTTCATAGATGGTGAGAAAAATCCACTGACAGCGTGTGTGCATAAATGTAACGCCAACCTACGTTTATTCTTTTTTGGACTGGTCGGGCACTGTAAAAGAAAAATTGGCTGTGGTTTAGCTCTGGTTAAACTGGGTTGAATTGCGTTAGCAATACCTCTATGGCTGCATTTATGGTTCAGCATGAAGTGTACCTCTTTGTGTAGCTTGAGATGTTTAGCTATGAGTAAAGACATGGCACACAAATGAACGACTAGTCTTCATTGAACAACGTCGTGTCCGTGTCCGTGGTCCCCTGGCAGTAACTGCCAACTTGTGTCTCTCGTTTCACATTGGACGGCTATGTTAGAATCGGCCTGCCATGACCCTGGCATTCACGTACCCCTATATAACCACTAAGGCACTTCATCATCATCAACAACCTGACTATACCCACTGCAGGGCGAAGGACTCTCCCATATTTCTCCACTTAACCGGGTTCTGTGCTAGCTGCATCCACTTGACCCCTGCGAACTTCTTAATCTCATCCGCCCACCTAACTTTCTGCCGCTCCTTGCTACGCTTTCCTTCCCTTGGAATCGAGTTTGTTACCCTCAGCGACCATCGGTTATCTTCATAAGGCACTTCATACGGCTTGGTTAATGCCATATTCGGCTCGGCCGCGGCTCGAGGTCAAACATGGCCCTTCCCGGAACTACGCGACGGGCTGAAACCTGGCGCAGTATTGCTAACACATTAAAAAAGGCAACGTTGCGTGATTTCTTAGTGCGGCGCCCCTGCTCCGGTCGAAAATGCTTTGTCAACGCCCAGTTGCTTCGCCCAGAAAGAGCCATGTGACGACGCATTAGGCGTAGCGGAGGCGTAATAACTGGACGACTAAAATATAGCGCGCCACGTTGATTTCTCTCTCCCGTCTGATGTCAGCTTTGAGCAGCCGTGCCTTGGTGTGCCTGTCTAGTGAATCGGCTACCAGTAATATTACGCTGTGTGTAGAAAAGTGATCGACAGAGATGCTATCGCGATATTTAGCCCTCTACTGCAACCGCCACCTTTCCGTCTTCCACTCACTGAATTTAGGACATGTCGACGGCTCGGAAAAAGGTTTTATTTCTGATGTAGGATATTCCTCTCAAAGCTTCTACACAAGTCCACTGGGTAAAGTCAGGCATAATTTAGAAATGTCACTGCAGTATTGAACACAGCATTATTGGTGTGCTTGAAAATGTGAGACATGAATGCAAACGTTTTATGCCTGTTGGTGTTTGCCGTCCTATTGTTCCTTCTTTTCTGACAGCGCTGCTCTGCTAACCGTCCATAATTGGCCAATAACTTCAGCACCACGCTGGAGAAATAGAATACAGTGCTGCCGTTTCCTTGGACGCTATGCTTTGGGAAATAGAATACAGTGCTGCCGTTTCCTTGGACGCTATGCTTTGGGAGAACGCTTCATCTACAAGTTAGGTTTCCACGACCTCACACTCAAATCAGCAGGTGGTTAGATGCACTCAACATAATGCCATATTATAGCTTCCAAATTTACCGCGACCAAGACGTTATTCATACTAGCTTAAATGTAATTATTTATTTCGTACTTAGCAAACAAGATATTCTCCTCTTTTATTTCCACTCCTTGGGTTAAGTATCTCCTTTACCCTCTGCTAATTAATGTAATTTCACGCTATCTCTTTCATTCGCTATCTAGAAAACTAACTTGCGTGCAAAATAAACTAATTGCAAATCAGCTTTCCGATATCCTAAACCTAAACCTAGATAAACTTTAGGTTATCTAGGTTATCTAGATATCTAGATAACCTAGATAAAGATGGATAAATCCACCTCTTCTGTCTCCTCAGGAACCTGTATGAAGGGCAAGAGGCCACAGTCAGAACTGGGCATGGTCTTACTGATTGATTTCCGATCGAGAAAGGAGTGAGGCAAGGCTGCATACTGTCGCCCTGCCTATTTAACCTATATGCAGAGTGCATCATGAAGAAGGCCGGTATGGACGAGTCTTCAGCTGGAGTGAAGATTGCTGGAAAACTTATCAACAACCTTAGATATGCGGATGATACCACTTTAATGGCAGAAAGTGAAGTGGAACTCAAGAGACTTCTGATGCGCGTTCAAGAAGAGAGTGAGAAGTTTGGGCTTAAACTGAACATTAAAAAGACAAAGATCATGGCGTCTTGCCCTATCAAGTCCTGGAGCATCAATGGACAAGAAGTGGAAGCTGTGACAGATTTTCTCTTCTTGGGCTCCAAGATTACCTCGGAAGGAGACTGCAGCCATGAAATTAGGAGACGCCTGTTTCTGGGAAAGAGAGAAATGGTTAGCCTTGACAGCCTAGTAAAGAGCAGAGACATTAGTCTGCCAACCAAGATCCGTATAACTCGTGCTATGGTCTTTCCAGTTGTGATGTATGGATGCGAGAGTTGGACTGTGAAAAAGGCTGACCGCCGAAGAATTGACGCATTTGAATTGTGGTGCTGGCGAAGACTCTTGAGAGTTCCTTGGACTGCCAGAAGATCAAATCAGTCGATATTGTCGACCATAAACCCTGACTGCTCATTGGAGGGTCAAATTCTAAAGTTAAAGCTCAGCTACTTTGGTCATCTGATGAGAAGAGAGGAGTCGCTGGAGAAAGATTTGATATTGGGAAAGTTTGAGGGTCGCCGGAGAAGGGGTAGGCAGCGAATGCGATGGTTAGATGGCATCCTCGAGACACTGCAGATGAAGTTATGTGATGTTAGGAAGATGGTGAAAGACCGGAAAGTGTGGCGTGACATGGTCCATAGGGTCACGAAGAGTCGGACACGACTGAACGACTGAACTGAACTGAAAAGGCTAGACAGC
This sequence comes from Amblyomma maculatum, assembly GCA_023969395.1. Lineage (NCBI taxonomy): Eukaryota > Metazoa > Arthropoda > Arachnida > Ixodida > Ixodidae > Amblyomma > Amblyomma maculatum. The sequence continues at coordinate 18,862 of JAJIZL010059674.1, forward strand.
CGCCATGTAGTTCAGTTGGCACACGCGAGCTGTAAGGTTAGTAGGTTTGGATTTCTCCAGCAGGAGTTAGTTGCTTTTCATTTACTACCGTCAGACGTGAACGCTGATACTTTCGCTATACAGTGCAGCCATTTATACCAAACCCCTGCAATGCCAGAGATGTCCAAAGCTAGGACAGGTGAGCGGATACTAGGAAAACGGTGTGTGCGCTCCTGTCAATGCTGCTTTCATTATGTCCTCCAGAGGCTCCTCTGCACGAACTCACGCGGAGTGCAAGCCTGCCAGACTCTATAGTGATCCGTAGGCAATGGTTCATTACTGTCATCCCTCTGCTTCAGGACAAGCTATTCTCAAGCGCTCGAAGTATCTTATTCGTTCTGGACTCCCCGAGTCTATCACTTCACAGATCGTTCATCTTTCTAACCTCATGACTGTTCAGCTTCCCCCTTTTCTTGGGGAAGTCAGTCGTGATGCTTTTTTTCAACGCAAAGCAACGAACATCAAGTCCCGTTTGTCAAGTTTCTGGCGCTATGTTTTCTTCCACCGCTTCGCGTTATTGGTCATTTTGAGCTCACGTAATCAGGTTCTTCCAATAAATAAGAGGAACACAGGAATATTCTGACATACCTCCGAATTGACAGGACGCATGCTTGCTGCCCGTATCAAGCTTACAATGGCTACCAGAATGCTTGATTTACATGTGCGAATCAGGAGAACTACAGTCCACAATAATAGCAGCGTATGTTATCCTCAGTCTTCAAGTTTATACAGAAGCTGGAGACAATCATGACGACATCTCATGCCTCATTAAGAATGAGAGGGGTTTTTACTCCTACTACAAGGATCAACGCTAGAGAAATGAATCTGGCGTGGTTTGCTACAAATAATGAATCTATGTAATCCGGCGCGTAAAGTCCAGGAACTAACTGCTGCAGGAGTTCCTGGACTTTACTTCCGTATTCTCTGTACCGGCGCTTTCGACAGTTCTGGGAGCGGATGCCTATATAAATGACCACAGTACTAGCTACCTCTGGATTCAGGGACTTGGTGGGTCCAGTCAAGCTATCATTTTGTGCATAGGCTTTATAGCGTGTGTTTACGCCTCCCGATACTCGGCACGCCATTGGTACAGACTTGATTCGTTATTTCAACCGACAACCGTATCTTGTCTCTCCCGTTGTGATGTACGCAGTTACATCGTGTGTGGCTTGGGGTGGCGTTTACAAATAGATATTCATTCCTTGTCCAGATGGAGCACTGTCTAGTATTTCAGAGCTGCGGATGTGGTGAGACGATTAGACTCACATTGTGAATGCACCAAGTTTAAGCTTGAGCTCACTCTCGTGAGTGACATATATTGATGCTTGGATCCTCGTCCGTTTCATCCACTTCACCGTCGTCTCAGAGAAAATCAGTGGAGCTTTTTCCTTTCCTTAGGATATTAGAGGTTGCATTTAAGGCTGGGACTCTTCAGTGTGCGCCAATTGTACCCTCTCCGAGATGGCCTACGGATACCAATTCAAAAATTATTTCGCATTCTCCTATTGTTTTCCTTTCTCTCCCTGTAAGGCCGCGGTTGCCCTTTCTTTAATGTTTCCGCGCACGCGCCGCAGAAAACGGCGATGGAAAGTCCTACAAGTTTCGAGAACGCGACGTGACCGATTACGTAATCGCGGCCACCGCGCTGCGCCTCCTCGCCCTCGTCGTCATGGGCGGAGTCACGCGTGCATTCCCCCGCATGGTCCCGGCCCTCCTCCTCGCTTCGCGCGTGAGGGCCGCGCGTGCTGACCATGTTCGAGTAAATTCGAGACCTCTCCAGAGGGCCGGGCCGAGGGGGGGAGGCATAGCTTTGGCAGTGCTAAGCTGTTTTGCGTTCCTCCTCCGCGCCTAGAAGCTTCTGCGCTGGCTATTTAAAGGGCCACTGTCCAGGGAAGGCCCTTTTAGGAAAAAGAGCCCAGTGTTTCGATCAGGTACCGGAGATAGTCTGTGCAAAAGTCTACAGCGGCACGCGCGCCGCAAAGCATCGAAAATACAATTCAAAGCTCCCTCATGCTCTCCTTTGAGAAGCCAGCTTCACCGCTTCCTGCGCTGGCCCGACGGGCCCCGATAATGACGTACGTACCGGGAAGGACGTCCATTGGTCCGTCTCGCTGACTGACGGGAGAAGGATGGGTGTCTACCGCTCGCAGCGCGCTTTTCCCTCTCCACGGCCAGACTGAATCCAGCGGCGCGCGCTCCCTCGACCGTTCTTTTTTTTTTTTTCGCGCTCGCGGAGAGCCACGCCCCACCTCCCGCCAAACGCGGAGGAGGAAGGGGAATTTGTATTGCGGAGGCTAGACGACCTTGGGCAGGAGAGTGAAAAACCTTTGCGAGGGAACGGAAGGAGAGAGGCAGGATAGAATCGGGTGATTGCGGTGGCCTTAACTGCGTTATTAGTTACTCTTTTCAAAAACATTTTGCGGCCTTGCGTTCCACGGGCGAAGTCTCACAGTCACAGGGGAAGAAAATATTTTCGACCGGAGGGTGGACAGTGGGCCTTTAAAAGCGCGCCGCGCAGCCATCGAAGGTTCTGGTTCTGATTTTGGTTTGATTTTCGTTCGGAGAAGACAGCGTAGCAGGCAGGCCCCGACTGAGAAGTCGTAAAAAGAGCGATGCGCTCAGTTTGCAGTTAGTCTTTCACCCAGTCTCTTTTGTAAAGTGTGTTGTCTCACTGCCTCGTGTAAGTAAATTTTCTGTACCCTGTGCTTCGTGTTGTTGTTATATAAAATTAATTTTAGTTTTGTTACGGCAAGCTCGTCGTCCTACGTCTCATTGTGTGTTTGTGTGTGACCTGCATGTCGCCCGCCGAATCGACGAGCACCTTGGAGATGTGCGGAAGTTTTGTAGAACACGAAGAACCCGACGTTTACTCTCCCTTTTAATTATTTATTGATTATAGACACCTTTAGGTCCAAATACATTACTGAGGAAAGTGGTTAGAGAAGAAATACAGGCATAAATTGTTCATAATTACACCGTTTTGACTAAAATTCTTTAGAAACTGTGTTACTCCTCTAAATTATATAATCTTAGCCAAGGCACTGCGAAAAAGCTAACAATCAACAGTGGATGTCACCGATGCAAGAAAGCAGTTCCAGTCCTGTTTGTAATGAGAAGGCATGAAATTACACACCGGAACGTTACCAATTCTTTTAGAGCGAAATTATTTTTTTACCGTGGTAAAGCTATTCTCTGATATGCAAGAAACCGAAAACGATATATCATGTCTGTTTATATTTGTTGAACAGGTTGAAATTTTTGGATGTATTGCAATAGACTATAATAAAGAAAGATTTTCCATTAGATTCGAGCATCACTCAATATTTACGCATAGATAATGATGACGGGGCTCCATTTCATATAGTTGTGCTCATGTGCCTCCACTGCGTGTGGCGCTCCTGAATGGTAGCTATCCCTGTAAGTGGGATTCAAGACCTGCTCGCATTTATTTTCGATTTAGCCTGAATTGGTTTATCGCCATACAGAAAGCAGCTGCAGAACCTCCTAAATGTCTCAGGGTAGAGCGTTTGTTGTCATTGCGCAAGTTGTTATGAAATAAACCAGGGTAATGTTGGGTGATCATTCTATCTCTATATGTATATAGCCATGTGCTCGTGACGTTTTCATTGAGGTTTCTTTTCTTTAAATCCTCAGTGTCAGAACCAGGCTAGAAAAAAAGCATTGTGGTAGAGTGGTAGCGTCCCCGCCACCAGGCTGGTAGCCCGAGGTTTGATTCCTACACAGACGACTATTTTCTTTCCTTATTTGTTTTCATAATCAGTTCGGCGGGTGGTTTTTGGGCAAATCTGCATTCCCTACACGCGCCTTTACCGAGCTTAAAACATCAAAGAGTCGTAAAAGATCAGACAATGCGTTCCCCACGGTGAAAAATGTTTCTTCTCTCCCAAAACGTTTTTACTGGTAATGTTCTGTACGTAACTTACACAAAATGTTTTAGCACTTGGCGGCACCCGCGTTTTCTTCTCTGTCTAAGATATCTCTCCAGAGCCTCCACTGTATAAGGCCGTGTACGAGGGTTCAGTGAAGGCAATATCAAGGAAATGGCGGTATAGCAGTCAACCAAATATTACCGAGAGAAACGCGTGGAAAGAAATCTAAAACACTTTCGAGAACCTCCTTGAAACCGGAAACATTACCACGTTGTTTTATTCAGTTGAGACGGATGAGAAGTGTCTTATTTTGGGAGGTATTGCAACGAACAAGAAAGAAGGAATTTCTAATAAATTCACGCGGCGCTCGATACTTAAGCATATATATTGAAGATAGGATTCTATTGTAGGTAATTATGGTTCTGGACCTCTACTGTAATAGTGGTCCAAATTGCAGGCTATTGCTTTGTCTGGGATGTAAGACCTGCCAGAATTTAATTTCTAGAGGTTATGCATTGGTTTATCGCCACGCAAAAAGTTGCTCGAGGAACTCCCGACTGGCTCTCGGGGGTGGAACGTTTATTGTTGTTGCGGTGGTTGTAAGGAAACGAAGCGAGGATAACATGGTGTTCCTATATCTACATAGCCTCCTGCTCTTCTTGTGAGTTTTTTTTTGTCATGAAATATTACGTGTCAAAGCCAGGTAATAAAGAAAAAAGAGCCTCTTCCGTAGTGGCAACGTCCCTGCAACGCACACCGGGGACCAGAGTTCGGCTCTCACTCAGAGCGCAATTACATTTTCTTATTTTTATTCTACAATCAGTTCTAAAAGCGCTTCCTGCGACTGATCCTGGTCGACCCACTAAGAAGTAGTAAAGACTTGCAACTTAAAAAAATATTTTGGGACACTTTGGACCACTAAAGTGCGATAAGGCGAAAGCCTTTGTTTGAAATTTTGCTGATTCCTGGCTTTACTGTATCTACTTCTATTAGCTGTGCGGAGCGGCGTTCGAGGAAGTGCCAAATGAACAGCGCCACAGGGACGCCTGACTCGTTATGACTAGACAGCGGAAGCTACCAGTCAACATATAAAGCCCCACTTTAACCAAGCCGTATGAGTGTGTCAGCGTGGCCTAGGGATAACGTGAATGCAAGGGTCTTGGCAGGCTGATTCTGACATCATCCTCCCATGTGAAAGTAGAGGCCCGAGTTGGCAGCGCCTTCCGAACGATAGTGTCCTGTGATTGATCAAGACCTCTATGACGTCATCCCCGCCTCAGCCAATCGTGACACTTTTTGTGACGACAACAATGAGCCATCAAAGGCTTTCGCCTTAAAAAAAGTTCTCGCAATGACTTTAAGAGCGCGCATACAACCACTTGGAGCGATTCTGCACAGTCATTGTCAGAGATGCTGCGAGAAAGAGCTCTATAAGCAACTAACACAACTGAAAAAACACGACAAAGAAAAAAAGAATCTCTCGCTGTGAACATATGCCTGGAACATCACAACAACACTCCGAAAAACCATGACCTGACTCTCAAAGAACCATACTCCTTTCTGGGACAGATCTGGCATTTTGTTAAAGGCTTCCAAGTGTTACGACTCAAGCAAGTGCGTCAGCGAGAACTGGGCACTCCAGGCGCGCACTTCAAGACTTCTCCAAACTTCCTCACTTCTTGGTAGCGGTCTCGAGAGATTTCTCATGGCAACGTTAGTTGGCTCTCTCGTCGCTTAGAACTAGAAACATTATGCACAAAGGTAAACAGGCTCAAGGAGGTCTGCACACAGCATTGATTGAAACAGTGTTTGAGAGAGGTTGACAGGATACTACACGAAAGGGCCAAGCACTTAAGGTTGGTGCCTAAGGGGGTGATAGAGCTTTTACAGGAGAGGTTAAGATCAACCCGAAAACAGGCCATCTACAACAGCACTGTGCGCTTTAAAAGAAAAGGTTTGCATGTTACTCCTTTCGACCTTCCTGGCTGCACTGGAAAGGAAGGTAACAAAATCAACGAATTTAGAACAGCCTGTTTGTTCTTGAAAACAAATAGAACGTGAAAAAACCGCAAAAAATAGCATGGGAGGCCCTAGTCAAGTAAAATTTTGAAGTAAAATCTTCGTAACCTGTGCTGCGAAAACACAATGCTAATGGAGTCTCTGAAAACTTTTGAATGTGAAAGAAAATTTTTGATTTTCATGCAGTTTTTATGAGACCTGTATGTAGTCACACGAAAAAATTCCAAGGGCCGTCGCATGAGCGATACATCCGTTACGCAAACATATTACTTAACATTAGTTTGGCAAATTTAATAAAACGCGAGACGCTTTATTCAATCATTATGAGAGGGAGAGCACAGGGTTCGCTTTGTATGGTGTGGAAAAACCAGTATCAGGACGTGCAGGTGATTAATTGTTTTCAGACTCTGGTACGACCACGCCCTTATGTTCATTCGCAAGCTCAGGCGCTGTTCTCATTCTGAATTTAAAAGCATACGCGGCTGTGCTGCTTCAACGATAACCTCGCGTCATGTTTCGAAAACAGCCTATGAGATTGAACTGTGCATGAAAGTTGAGGAGGAGGAAGATGAGGAAGAAAGGTGGGGAGGTTAACCGGTAAAGGAACTGGTTTGCTACCCAGTTTGAGCTTTGTGAAAAGAGCAGGCCGTATATGGGCACATCTTTCGTACATGTTACTGACGCTTCGTATGCGCAGCTTATGCGTTGTGGAGTCTGATCGACTGTTAAACGCCCTTGATTGGATTTAGAAATTATTTCAGAGTACGAGACAAATTTGTGAATGCTTCCAACAGAGCGCCACATCTTTTACAGAGATTGACTCATGTTATTAGGGGTGCACATGGGTGAGGAGCCCTTCGGTGCTGCTACGCAGGGGCTTTCGGAAAATGCTGAGGGAAATGCTTGCCGTAGCAGAACCTGTAGTGGAGCCATAATCTCACTTCAGAGCTCGATATATGGCTAAATTATTACAGTTGTCACGCAGTGTTATTGGTACTATCTCTCAGCCTTAAAGGACTATAGACACCAAATTTTGGTGTCATTTTGCTTTTGTTAATGATACGTAAGTCATTCCTGTATATACACCCACACGCAGTTTTCTCGTACGAGAGCTAAATAATCTGTAATTGAATTTCCTTCCTCCACAGTTTCGGCTTCAACCGCCGAGAGATGTCTCTGACATCACAATGAAGTCTCAATGCGCGGCGTGAAAAAACAGCGAGATGATCGCTGATTCTTTACTTCGTGTTTCCTGTTCTTGAGGCAGACTGGTTTTATGATTCTAGTGAATTCAAACGACACAACAATGGTTATATCACTGTATTTTGATCCCCAGCATGACCTAGACTTTGACGTCACAGCCATCGCTCGGCTGTTGAAACCGAAACCGAAACATGCGAGAAAAGAAAATCGAATATAAGTTATTCTGAAATCGTAGGCCGATATGACATGGTGATCCGTATTCAGGAATGTCGTAGGCATCATAACAGCGGATAAAGCACGGACTCAAAAATTATGTTTCTATACTCCTTTAAATATTAAACTCGCAGACAGAATTTTGTATGATGAGATTAACGCATTCGCTTCCAAAAGGCAACGAGCAACTCACGTTCTTTGAACACTGTTCCTACCTTTACTTGTTTCGTAAGCAAACACTGCATGGTTTGATGACCGTGTATGCAGACAGCAGGTGTGAATATAAGCTAGGTATGTAGAGTACTTGGTATAGAGCGAGTTTATATATATGCTTACGTTTTTGGGGTAAACACCTATTGTCAGTAAACCGTATCGGTTTCGTTCACGTCGTCCATGCTTCGTACAAGGCTGTTTTTATATTGGCTGTGTCATCGAAATAATATCGGTGTTCGACACACTCATAAGCACATCTTCAGTGGCTAAACCCTTAAAAAAGGAAGAATACTCAAGTTGCAAACACACACACACACACACACACACACACACACACACA
>JAJIZL010059677.1:9419-22691 GCA_023969395.1 Amblyomma maculatum
TTTGTATCCTACACCAGCTACACTAGTGTAGCTAGAACCCATTGGAGATATAGGAGATTTTCTACACTGGTGTAGCTGGTGTAGGTTAAAATAATGCCCCTTTATCTCTTTAATGTATTGGGAGGTGCATTAAAATTTATTTCGTACAACCCAAGTGATAAGCGGCGGCTTTCAAACTGCTAAGGCGAAAGCCTTTAATGGCTCATACTGTCATCGACAAAGCTATCCACGCGAGCGGTGCATCTCATTGGTCGACAACGAAGTGACGCCACCAGCCACCAAATTCGAATTGACCAACCAGAAGTCTCATCTTGTGTAGCGTTCCTGCCATCTGCAATCACACACTTGAACGCGCGCCAAGGAACGCCACGCGACAGGAGTGATTGTGTACTGTCCAGACGCACACTTGTCGGAGAGTGTGTGACAGATACTGCGCCTTTCCTTTCCTGTAAACCAATTATAATTATATGCAGCACTGCAAAGAACGCCGATAAAAGGCAAAAAATGAGAGGCAAATGATAGAGGATGGGTAGGAGAGGGGTAAGAGACCCTCGAATTTTTTTCTGGATTGTTTTTGTAATTTTCGGTTGTTTTGTCGAACGTCCTGCACCACCTTAACCTCAGCGTCACAAAGAACGGGAAGCATCCTGTTTTTGATTACAGACGGGACGTGGATTCTGCACGTGCCCCAGTGGGCTGAAGTCAACACACTAAAGAGATTGTTAGAAATCCGTTTGTAGCTGCATATGGCCGCAATTAATAATGGATAGAGAGAAAGAGGAGCCGTAGTGGAGGGCTACGGAGTAATTTCGACCACCTGGGGATCTTTAACGTGCGCTGACATCACACAGCACACGGACGCCTCTTCGTTTCGCCTCCATCGAAACGCAGCCGCCGAAGTCGGGTTCGAACCCGGGCACTCCGGACAGTGGTCGGGTGTCTTACCACTGTACCACCCCGGCCGCAACTACTGTTTTGTTTTACTGCGGCAGTCTCACCGGAGCCGGATGCTTGTATTTTCGCGAGTATATTCCGTTTTTAGTAACCTTGGAATGCGTTCCGACTATATAGAGGGATATAGGCCGAGTTAAGCCTAACTTTAGCGAAGCGATGTTCTGAAGACTAGGATGGAAATACTGGTTTTTCACTTTGAGTAGTTGCTATACTAACTCTTCAGGCGACTCTTTATTTTATCATTCAATTTAACCGTGTCCTTCACTTTTGTCAGTCGTTTGAATCCAGCAACAGTGTAACAGATGGCATCGAATGACTGGTATATACTTACACGATTGCGAGAAGTGTATCGTATTTTGCTGATCGCTTAATTTTCTCGCTTTTAATATAAAGGGTTTTGAATCGCGTCCTGGTACTCGTTATGATCGGAGTCATTTATTTCAGCATTATCTAATGTCGTCACGGCATAACCGCCATCACCACATATCTGTGGTTGCAAACAAGCAACCGCCAATAAGGTAAAACTGATTGTTCCTTCAAATTTTGCCATTGATATATGCATATATATTTAAGCTACTATAGAAAGGATAATTTTAATACACGCGGGCTATCGTAAAACAGTTGCGGTGGCGTACTCGTCCAAAATTAATGCCAATGCATGGGGATCCAAATAAGCTTCAGGAAGTTCAAATGATTGGATTATGTCCCTGGCTGAAATATTTTTCCCCATTCCGTAACACCTCACGGAGGTTTTATACTAATATTATCTACTCTATTCAGGTACGATTGATACACATTATGCTAGTCTAGCTTCATTGGAATTTGTCCAGGAACGGGCGTATAAAAATCTATTAGGCGCATTTCTAATACTCTAGGCTCCGCCTCACGCGCGTTTTAGAATTCCGTTAAGAAACGGTTTACCGCCTTATTGTCCGTTTCACTCCCTCCCTCCAAAAACAAGAAGAAAAAGAAAACAGCTATCGAAATAAAGCGGAGAGATTTCCACTGCAGCTGTAAACAGGTTTACCTCACTGGACACGAATACCCTAATGTCTTCATCGTGCGACCATGAGAACGTTTTTGATGCTGGAGGAAGCTGCCATCCGTAGGCTGTTTCAAAAATGCTTTCGCACGCACGCAAGCAAACAAAACCTGACCGCTGCTGGGATGTAGGAAGTTTCCTCAAGCGTGAGGGAGAAATGAATGGATGGAAATCCTAAGCTTGTCTTCTCTGCTCATTTCCTCATTACTACACCCGCCGGGGTGGCGCAGTGGTTATGGCGCTCGACTACTGTTCCCAAAGACGCGGGATCGAATCCTGGCCTCGGCGTCCGCTTTTCGTTGGAGGCGAAAAGCAAGGCGCCCGTGTGCTGTGCCATGTCAGTGCACGTTAAAGAACCCCAGGTAGTCGAAATTTCCGGAGTCCTCCATTACGGCGTCTCTCGTAGCCTGAGTCGCTTTGGGACGTTAAACCCCACAAACCAACTACAAACCAACCATTTCCTCATTACTGCATGCGAGCGAATGAATGTTGCTATCCTAGCTGCCCTATATAGTCTTCGTATAAGTGCATAGCTCTATCAGGGGAAGTTTAGTTGGACAGTCAATGAAGAAGTCTCAGAACGCTTAGGTAGCCTTGATGCAAATTTAGGCTTCCTAAAATTTCGAGAAAGAAAGTTTAAAAAGCAGTTTTAATAAAAGGTACGTGTAGGGACCTGTAAAAGTATTTCGAAATATTAAAAAACGTTTTAGGTAAGCAGAGATTCATTTGCTGCAGCATACCTGGTTTTCCGCCGTAGTATGCAGGCAGTCAGTCTGGTTGAGAAGGTGGCAGAATCGCATCTCCTTCGCTGCTTCATCCACATTCGAAGCATTCGGGTTCAGCAGCGCTGCCAGGGTGGCGCTGATCAGTGCCTGCAGTTCGCAGATTGGTGTCTACCAATTACAGACAGCCTCCCAAAATGCACTGGTCTTATGAAGGGCTGAGTAATGCCAACATACTGCCAATATTGGGACGACGATTTGTGATGCCTGCGCTCATGTGGCGTTCACTATAAAAGTGACGTCTCTCTTCGCTGAGCTCACCTTTCGAGAGCATGAATACACAATGAAGAAATTCTGAGGCTAATTATGGTCTGTCTTTGGGAAGGAGACCACCTCTAGTGGTAACGTAAACCATTATGATGCACGGACAACAGCTACATTTCCTGTGACGTTGAACAGCCGACACTTTACGCACGTAGTGCCTGGGACATGCTGTAGCTTAATGAAAGTCATTGCGGTCTTATCATTAAATGCTCAAAGGACTCCCGTGCACATTTTGCGCAAAGATTTGCGCTCGAAAAGACACTCTTTGCTCCTACCTGCAATGAATTTAGGAAGCTTTGCAAACTTTTCCTATTAATATGACGCGTAACTTGTGAAATTAGGAAATTTTTCGCTGCTCGCCATTATCATTGTGACTGTCAGCATGTAAGCCTGTCATTTCACCTGCTGCCGAATTTTGCTTCCAGCTTTTCATAGCGATGCCAGGTCTAAAGGAAAACAGTGAGAATGGTGCATGCATAAATGTTTTGAAGCTAACAGCCTCAGTTTTCGAAAAACGGCAATGTATTTTGCCTAAATTAGATGGGCTGAGTATAAATTTACCAAACGCTTTGGAGCTGGGTTAGAGGTAGAACTGGTCTGCCTCTATTCACTTCACTTCTTCACGTATACTGTTCTCTTCAGAAAATACACGTTTTAGTGTCACAGTGGCCTTTCCAAGGGCCAGTCTTTTTTACTCCGGAAGCACTCAGTATCTATCTTACGTATTCGTATCTTAAGTTTTTCGGTCGACTCATTTTAACGTTCGTTTGCTCGATCGAGAAACAGAAGTGTCTCCTTGCCTCGCACTTCTCTATGCCCTTGTACAGCATGTAGGCGTAGTCGCCGGTGACCATGTGTGTAGACGTTCCCCTGGAATGGAACTTTATATAGTATCAAGGCATTTATGATGTAGTCTACGTCGGTCGTCACTCACGTGATCCCATCGTGGTGCATCAATGTAGCGACGGCTTCGCCTGCAAAAAGAGAAAGTGATGGTGTGGTGGGACAGGATTCCGCAAATTGGGTCAAATGAAAATGTCACCCAGCCTTGATAAACGCTACCACCATTTCGTGGGCTGACGTGTACAGTAAATAAAGCTGAACGTGGCAGTGAGGACAAGTTCATTTTTAATTTATCAAACGGTTACCGTGTGCTGATACAGCATTTACTTATAACAGATGCAGTCATGAACTATGGGGAGAAACGAATAAAGCCGAGGCCTAACAGTGGCAGCTTTCGCTAGCAAAGTTACCTTCGTGAAGACATTTTTATGGCCTCGGAATGCCAAGATTGAGCTACACGGCTATTTACTTTCGAACAATGGTTACAAAATTCTGCGCGGCTTTTATGGCACGAGTTTAAACCAAGTGGTAAAAAAAAATTTAAAGTTCTATATTCTCCGTATAGGGTGCATATTGTGACGTCGAGATAAAGATAGTCAAAAAGGTCATAACACTCATTTTCACTGAAAGTTAGCATTGAATGAAGTCGTTTTTTTATGCCTATAGCTCTCATGCTTCAAAACAAGCTCTATACTCGTTTTTGCAGCAAAATACAATAACAGCTACTACGAAGTTTCTTTAAAATGTAGCAAATGATTGCTGTAACGCGGTTTCTATTGAAACCATGTTTGTTTTTTCCCAGCGTGAGCCCAAAACGTGCACTGCTTGAACAGCCTGTTGAATAAATATTCCCCTCACAGTGAAGTACCTATGTAGAGACTCTTTAACAATGGACGGAAACTGCGAGTACGTGAGCACCGGGTTTTCCAAACCTGTTCTGCTGTGACCCAGACAAAACGGGTGGCACCAGGCGCACGCGCGGAAAGAGCAGCCAACCACGATTATTGCGCACGCTTCTTTGCCGCCGATTCTTGCAGTCTTGCTATGCTGTCAGGAAGCCGTTTACAATGCATATGCAGTGCAGTCAGTACCACTGTAAATTGGACTCCGGTTATCTTTTATTTTTGTGGAAAACTTCGCGTATTATTTTGCTCATGTTGAGAAGGAGTATTCGGTGAACGCCTTTGAGCAAGCGCCAAGACCAATTGTGTCTAAATTACTTGTTTCTATATTTATGCCTCATTAGCAGAAACATATCTATGGATCAGCTTTCGCCACTACAACAATGTATTCCCCTCAAACTTGTTGCTTTGGTACTTTGGAGAGTGTTATGATCAGTGAAGCCTCGTTCCTTATCTGACCTCTATGCACACAAGTGTCGGAGTGTTTCGTGCACAGGGTGTTAAGGGGGTCACTGCAGGTAGCTAATGCTAAGCAATGCACATCTTGATCATTTGACGTTGTATATTTAAAACCTAATGAAACAGGAAACAATAACAAAACCCATGCTTCACATGAGGTGAAAAGTGCTGGGAACTAAAGAGGCCACGTTTTATAAATACGGCCACAACTCTTCATATGCCCTACCCATGTTAAGATATCCCACTTCTGATTTCGTCGAACATTACCGTACAACCTATCACAGCAACTGCCACAAACATTTAGCGCAACCGTTTCCTAACTTTGCAAAGCGGCCTTTCATTATTGAAAATTAGAAAACCATGTGAGCCGGTGATCAACGTTCTCTAATGTTTCGGCTTTGAACGCTTTTGAAAGAACATAAAAATCACGTGTGCTTTCGACGGTAGCCGTTCTCGTGCCATTATCATGCGGCGCGAAGAAGCTGGCTGAATATAGGTTAAATACTCGACCAATACCATTCCCACCTTGACGTTTAGGTCAAATCGCTCTCGCCTTACCATATGATCTGCTGACCGTTCTGGTTAGCGCAGTTGGCAGAGCGACTACCCCGGAAAGACGGTGCTCCAGGGTTCAATCCCCAGACCAAGAAGAATTTTTTAAATATAAAGTTTCTGAGAAAGTTGTATAGCTTTTATTTGTAGCTGTATGTATGTGCCTGGGCAGATGTCTATAAGTAATTACTTCCTTATTACGAATCCACTTCACCTTGGGGGCTTCCCTAAATATTTGACCAAAACCATTGCCACTTCGAGTTATGGATCAATTCGCTTTCGCCCTAACATCTGATCTCCTGACCGTCCTGGTTAGCTCAGTTGGTAGACCGACTGCCCCAGAAAGGCGGAGTTGCCGGATTCGATCTCTGGACCAGTGCGAATTTTTCTTTAACTACGAAGTCTCTGAGAAAGCGTCATAGCTTTCTTCTGTAGCGGATGGGTGCGCTTGGATGGGTGTAGTAATTACTCCCTTATTACCCATACAAATACTTTGTAAAGGGCTTATATATGGAAGTATTTACTACACAGACATGCCTACGTTTTTCTAGTACAAACCTTTAAGGGGCACATTTGCAAAACAGATGACCACGAGATGACAGCTGACCTGTCTTTCACTTGATGTCATAGCCGATGCAATTACGTTTTAATTTTGAACCAGCATTTTTAATAAAAAAGGAATTGTTAAAAAGCTTACATATACATGCCTAATCTTGAGATTACTGTGTTATGAATGAAAAAAAATCGCACGTGTTTAATTCAAACCTGATGAGAGCTTGCACGCGAATAACGTGATAAACGTTCTAACGCTGGTATGTTGGCCATTTTTTTGTGGTGAAAAATTACATGTGCACAATGAAGGAAACCCATTTGAACGTCTTGTGAATAAAATACTTTTCTGATGTAAATCAGGGGCTCGAAAAAATTCTGATGATGCGGCCCTTGTGTTCAAGCAGGAAGGTATACAATACTTTGAATTAGAAGGACATTGCAGCCTTGATGATTTGGGCGAGTTTATACTTACTGGACGTTCTCGGCGAAAAGAGGCGTGGCTTAAGTGTTAAAGGTGAACTGGCACCAAGGTCGGTTGTTAGATGGGAGGGTGGCAATGGTAGCGGACAAGTAGGAAAATCTAAATACTTAATAATGGATTAGCTAACATTCTTTGCAAAACAGATTTTGAATGTTTACGTTGGTAGTCCTACTCCTATACTCACAGTGAACGAAATACTGTACATGAGCCACTATTATTGATTGTTTAGAATTCGGTAGGTTGTCAAATGAAAGCAGTTGTTCAAAGCAAGTGTGTCATGGTGCTTCCTCTAACTGCTTTCTCCTAAACCTATGTGGTCGTATTAGGGACAGAGGTAGGGGTATTTTAAATGAGACGGGAAGAGTCACTTAGTAGCAGTGTCTATCAGTTTAGAACTTCCGGGATACTTTACCCTGCCTTCACATCCTAAATAACGATGACGTCATTATTCATCGCTTGCTTTCGAATGGGGTCACTGTGACTGAATCTGGCGGCACCGCTCTTAGTAGCCAATGATCAGAGTATCGTGTTGTAGGTGTGGCTAGGGTTTGACACTACTATGCTGAGAAATGGTTCTGACGTTATTTATAACATTTTACAGCTCACTATCAAAGCACAAACATGATTACAACTGGTCATGATTGGTTCACAGGAAGGGAAAGGCGCAATATCTGTCACACTTGCTCTGTGGACACCTGAACCGCGCCGTAAGGGAAGGGAGGAAGGTGGGAGTGAAATGGAAAGAGAGAAAGGGGAGCCGTAGTGGAGGGCTACGGAGTAATTTCGACACCTGCGGATCTTTAACGTGCGCTGACATCGCACAGCAGACGGACGCCACTTCGTTTCGCCTCCATCGAAACGCGGCCGCCGAGGTCGGGTTCGAACCGGGAGCTCCGGCACAGTAGTCGGGCGTCTTACCACTGCGCCACCCCGGCGGGGCATTACAACTGGTCTGTGATGCATTTTAGGATGGCGAAAAAAATAGGTATGCACTGATGACGTTTGCTATAACGAGGGCAGCGGTAATTATTTGTGGGCGAAGGAGATCGATTGAAACGTCTTTTAGGTATATACCTGAAAATACACTTTTGAGGTAAGCATCTGTGCGGGCATCTGGTATCACCGCAGTCGCCTCGGGCCAGATTCATTTCGCGGCGACTGCCTTAAAGCTCGGCTCTTGGGCCTGCATCCACAACCTCACTGAGGTTTGCCCAGAGCATAGTGACGACCACGTCATTCGAAGAACAGCGGGAGTACCCAGTCAATGTAGTAGACCGGGCGGATGACAACGGGAATTTTCGCGAGGGGCCTTCTTCGAATAAAGTCGACATTCCCATACAATATGGAAAGGGGTACCTAGGCCTCCGCAGCGACGGCACATCTTATCGTCAGGGTCGTTTTCGAATAACTTGAGTCTCAACGAAGGTGTTAATGTAGTGGTGGCTGCGATCCCTTGATAGTTCCTCCAGCATAAGGGAATAGGACGTGCCTCTTCGTCGGAGCTTTCCCTGCACCATTGCGGAGGTGTTCAACGGATTTGTGGCGTCGCTTCCTCGCGTTTCCTTTGAATGTGGTGGATTCCAATAGACAAGTGGATAAAGGGAGTAATTATTTGGCGCCCGTCTGCTGTGCGATATCAGTGCACAATAAAGACCCAAGGTGGTCGAAATTTCCGGAGTCCTCCACTACGTTGTCTCGAACAGTCTGAGTCGCTTTGGGACTTAAACCCCGCAAACCAAACCAACCATTTTCATTTCTATCCCATTAAAGACGGCTCACTCTGCTAATCAGGCGTAAGAGTGCCTTGCATTGAAAGGGCCAGGTTGTGCCCTTTATGTCTTGGTCGAGATGCACCCCCCCCCCTCCCGAATTAGGATGCTTGACTGGCGTCGAATACTTTGCCCTCGCGTATATTTGTGTATTCCTCGAACTTCTGCAGCGTCACCAGTAATGGCAGCACGTGTCCATTGGGCTGCCTATTAATACTGGAAGACTTTTCACTTCCGCGTTCGGCGACCTTCGAGTGAGAGCGAGCAAAACTCGTGCTCCAACATGTAGGTACCCCTGTCCCGCGATCCCGGCACTGATTCCGTCTACCTGGACACGGATTTGCTTTCGTGAGGGCACTGTCTACGTCTCCGCTTTCTAAGGCATCTGTTTCTTTCAAAGGATGGTGTCACAGTGTTATACACTTGCGCGTAGACACAGCCTGAGGCCGTCGGTCGAGGCGACAGCAGTGTGGCAGCGTCAGCTCATGGCTTTTCGCTCGGGGTTTCATAACCTTCTGCAGCATTCTGCATTTTATTGCTTTTATATTCACAGCTGCTAAGCCGAACAATACAGCATGATGAAAGAATGGGAGAAAGCACCTTGCGGAAAGCGATCGCTTTACAACCTATACGTCACAGCTGCAGAGAGTTCGCTACTACAGGCAGCGTGGTATGGTAACCATTTTAAGCTTGTATCTACTCTTGGTGGCAGGGGAGGCTGTAATTTCTGCAATTTTTCTAATTAAGCACTGTGCTAAGAAACGGAAAGTTTTTTGAAGCTAAAGTTCACTACGCCATGTCAAGATAAGGTCGTCTTGCGGAGCCGGAGCCGGCCATAGAGGTAAGGCCTAAATTTCATGGTTGTTTACACAACTGCAAGGCATTCTTTTTCCGCAGTGGAATAGTTTGTCTCGGCGCGGGAGAGTGCTCGGCTGGCATACGTGATGACCTTTTCGAAGCCTGCTTGGTGTTGAACGAGTACAGCGCCGAGACCGATATTGTTGGCGTCAGTGTGGACTTTGGTGTCAGCGTCTTCATGAAAGTGCGTAAGAACAGGGCTCAGCACCGCAAAAGCCTTTGATGGCTCACACGAACTGTGTATCACCGCGCGTGAGGCGAGTCAAGAGGGCGGCAACCTTAGAAAAACGGCGATGAAGTGCCGGTAGTACGCGCAGAGACCCAGGAAGCGTTTCAAACGTCTGTTGGACGCAGGAGCGGCAAATTTGATGACAGAAGAAGGGTTGTCGGGGTCTGGCCTCACGCCAGCGGCGCTCACAATATGACCGAGAAACTTCAACTCTTTGTAGCCAAAATGACATTTCTCTGGCGTGAGTGTTAACCAGCTGACCGAAGGGCGTCTAACACTGTGCGCGAGCGTTGAAGGTGTTCGGAAAAGGTTTCAGAGAACACGACAACATCACCGAGGCAAACTAAAGAAATTTGCTATTTGAGGCCAGCGATGACCGTGTCCATCATGCGTCGAAAAGTAGCCGGTGCTGAACATAGGCCGAAAGGCAGCACTTACAGACCTATGGGGTGACAAAGGCAGTTTTTTCACGGTCGCGCTCATCGACCTCAATCTGCCAGTACCAGCTCTTCAGGTAGATTGAGGAGAAGTACTGGGCGCAACGTAGTCTGTCGAGCGAGTCGTCGATACGGGGCAGCGTGTAGACGTCTTTTTTAGTAATGTTCAATTTTCTATAATCAACACAGAAGCGAGGGGCCCATCCTTTGTCTTTACCAGTACAACAGGGGACGACCACAGGCTGTTGGACGGTTGGAGGACACCATCACAAAGCATCTCGTGAACCTGTGTCTGAATCGCTTCACGTTTCGTTGTTGAGATGCGGTACGGCTTGTGGGGGTATAGGGCGGGCATCGTCGGGCTTAATTATGCGGTGCTTCACAAGAGGTGTTTGCTGAATTTTTGATGAATTCGCGAAACAAGCACTGTATTCTAGGAGGAGAGAACGCAGTTCGCGCTGCTGTGTTTCCGAGAGATCTGTACTAATATTGTGAGCCTTCTGTGGACCTTCTTTCATTTGTACATGCCATGATCTTCTTTCATTTGTATATACCATCATCATCGTCCCGCGGCGCCGGCTCCGGCGCGCGCCTGGGTTCATGATCGGATTAAAACGCTAGACAAGGCTTGGCTGTCCTTGCCGTCACGACCTCGCCGTCTCGACCTACCCTTCTTTTACAAGTGGTGGAGGCGAAATTTGATCCCCTTGCTGCCTTGGGCCCTGCCTCTCGCTGGAGCTACGTTCCGGTCGCCGTTTGGCAACTGCCACCATCGCTATGTCTACCGACAGTACCCACGAACAAGCCGGACCCTCTACCTCGGCTGCACCACTCCCTCCGATTGTGCCCACACGACAGCGCGACCCGCCGCTGTTCGCTGGTCGTCGCGATGAAGACGTCGATGACTGGCTTGACACCTACGAACGCTGCAGTGCCTACAACCGGTGGGACGATGCTCTGAAATTTCTCAACATCTCGTCCTACCTTATTGAGGTCGCCAGGACTTGGTTCATCAACCGCGAGCCCCACACAACTAACTGGACCACCTTCAAACAGCAGTTCCGACAGTACTTCGCCGACCCGGCAGTTCGGACTGAGATCGCGAAGACCAAGCTCGCTTCACGCCGTCAAAGTCCTGATGAGTCATATGCGTTTTACATAGAGGCCATACTTGCACTCTGCCGGCGTATTAGTCCCACCATGGCGGAACATGAACGAGTACACCACGTCTTGAAAGGAATCAATTCTACGGCGTATAACATCCTAGTTGCTCAGAATCCTTCAACTATTGATTCCATTATTACGACCTGCCAACGCATCGACCAGCTGCAGTCCTCCCGATTACAGCCCGCAAACGCTACTGGCCCGACCTATGCTGATCTCGACCTGCGGGCACTTATTCGAGCCATCATCCGCGAGGAACTCCAGTCGCTCAAGCCTGTCTGTCGACACGGGTGCGAACGCTCTTCCGCAACATCTAATGACGCAGGTCTTCGCAGCATCATCAAAGAAGAGCTGGCAACAATCACCGAAGCATCTGGCCCTCCGGCACCCCGCTCAGTACCGACTTACGCGCACGTCGCAGCATCCCCCCCTCCTTTAGTTCCCCCGCCTCGACCGGCACCAAACTACAATCACGTCAATGCAATAACGACGGCTCAACCTGCACCACCCTATTACGCACCTTGGCGCCCCTCCCGACCAATTTGCTATTACTGTGGCATTAGAGGACATATATCTCGCATCTGTCGTCGCCGCCTCCAGAACGAGCGCCGTGGTTACGATACCTTTGAAAGTGACATTCCTACAACGTCATATTATCAACGCCGGTTTACTCCAAGCCCACCTCGAAGGTCATCCCCACCTCTAGAATCCTCGTCTGAGCCTCGTGGAACCCATGCATCCCGACGTCGGTCCCTATCCCCATACCGCCGCTCAGTTTCCCCTCTCCGACCCGCAACAACTATCCCTGTCCGCCATCCGGAAAACTAAGCGTTGCAGTTTCCGGAGGTCAAACTGCACTCTGAGAACTTACCAAAAGTCCTCCAGAACGCCCGTATAATGTGATTTCTGTTTTCGCTGAAGGATTACCGGTCGAAGCATTGATTGATACAGGAGCTGCAATTTCTGTCATTCACGCTGATTTGTGCTACCGTTTGTGAAAAGTGACGACACCATATGATGGGCCTGAACTCCGTGGAGCCAATGACGTCCCTTTGCGCCCTTTAGCAAAGTGCACCGTAGGAATTGTTATTGACGCCGTCCGCCATCATGTGCAGTTTGCTGTGCTCTTACCATGTGCGCATCTGATGATTTTAGGATGGGACTTTTTGTCAACCGCTTCGGCGTTAATTTCTTGTGGCGACCGTGTTATCCATATGACAGACAGCGATTTTTCATCTGAAGTTTCTGAACGACATCATCCCCTAGTTGCCGCCGCTGATACTGTTTTGCCTCCTCAGTGCGAAAAACTGCTTACCGTTGTTTCTGACCACATCACTGACGGGGACGTACTCATCGCACCATCTCATCGTCATCTTGCACGCGGTATCGCCTTCCCGTCTAGTCTTGTGAGGTTCTGCAACGGCTCAGCGACAGTAGCGGCCACTAACACTTCACGTGAATCCCTCGTGCTCCCAAAAGGAACTTCTCTCCCCTGCATGGTGGATGTTCAACCTTTGTCCTTGATGGTGCTCACCGCCCCTCTGCTTCAGCGCCGTGTTTCGCCAGACGTCTCTCTTTCTGTTCTCACAAAGACTATTAATCCTAACCTCACGCCGAACCAACGCCAAGAACTGCTGACATTGCTTCGACACCACCAAGCCATTTTTGATGCCACTTCTCCACCACTGGGACGGAGTAGTGTTGCGCACAATCGCATCATTACTGAAGGTAACTCTGTCGTTCGCCGACGGCCTTATCGGGTTTCCCTCTCTGAACGAAAAGTAATTGAAGAAAATGTAAATGACATGCTCCATCGCAATATTATTCGTCCCTCGACAAGCCCATGGTCCTCCCCAGTAGTGTTAGTTAAAAAAAAGGACGGCTCGGTACGCTTTTGTGTTGATTACCGGGCACTCAACAAAATTACCCGCAAAGATGTATACCCAATGCCAAGAATTGATGACGCCCTTGACTCTCTCCAAGG
>JAJIZL010059679.1:2892-15875 GCA_023969395.1 Amblyomma maculatum
TGTATGTATGTATGTATGTATGTATGTATGTATGTATGTATGTATGTTAGGAGCGTTCACTTTTAAATTTGAAACGCGGTGGTGGCAGTCAACACCAGGCTTAAACTTTCTTTTTTATGTTTTTCAACTGAGGTAACCCCCCAACTTAAATGACTTTCTTTTAGTCCCGGGATATACCTAAATACCCGTGTTTTAATTTCGATTTAGCCTTGATGTATCCCCTCCCTGTTATTTATCCATCGTTCTTCCAAACGTATCTTGCTTACCTCTACCACCGATTCGGTCATGCTTCCTTAGCTACCTGTAAACCACAGAGCCTCGACTAGAGTGAATATGTCCGCATCGACATCTGGATGGATACTTCCACACTCCAGTATAATTTTTTGAACTGTTTATGGGCATCTACCGCGCATAGCACATAGCACAATCATAGCCTAAAGGCGAAGCTTAAATGCCTTTCATAATTCCTTTTTTCGGATCATTTTTGGAAGGAGGCTTCATAGCAGCGCAGAAGAGACGGGAAGAAATAGTGAGAAAAAAAAAAAAAAAGAGAGAACGACAAGCCATAGCGGAGGGCAGGTGAGTAATTTCGACCGCCTGGCGATCGTTAACATGCACTGAGATCGCACTCACTCGGACGCTTTTGGGTTTCCGGCTCCAGCGTAACGCGCCCCCCTTACTTGAGCTTGAACCCTGGTGCTGTGGTTCAATATCCAAGTCTCTTAACCACTGAGTATTCGCTGCACGTTTTTTTGCTTGACGGTCATGCCATTTGACCACACTAACATTTTCGCTGTGAACAACGTCGTATAGATTTTCGCCCAATGAGACTGCTAAATCTTTTGTCGTAATGGAATGTGAACAATTAGGATGCAAACACGAAAATGCACTTGACCGGCGCTTTACGGTCGGGCCGATTTTTGTTTCATTGAAACTTCACATGGAAAGTGTTTTTTTCTATCTGGTTATAGACATGGATCGCTTTTCACCGCGCTTTTTGCGCGTGCCCTACTTCTCTTATCTTGTGATCGTTAGTACGGATTTCAAGAAAACTTCTAGAGGACACTTCTAGAGGACTGTTATTTTGTAAGACTGAATATAGTGGTATAGGCTCTTCTAAGATGTCCAAAGATACTTGACACTACTGGAAACTCTCCGGCACAGTATTGCTGCTGAACTCCTCGTAAGAGGTTACCCGTAGTGAGGACAAATTAAGTTAAGCAACACATCCGGTATCCACTTCCTCGTATACGTAATCGCACTGAAAAACTGTGCGATACGCACAAAGCTGCCCAGGAATATAGTAATAGGAGAAAATATTCAGTTGATCTGATTTTTTCTTGCGGTGCTTTGTTCATCGAGGTTGTGTTTAAGGGCTGTTGTTTCTACCTTTTGTTTCCGTAACATCCTGATGACACCGATCTACGACTATGTTATATCTTAATTGCGTCATTATGTACTGTGCTCGGTCTCATTCATACTGCCAACCTAAATCCATGTTCTATCTACACTTTATACGTTTTTTTTTTGTTACAGAAATTGTTCTGAACGCATTCATCTAGGTTTTTTATTAGGTGATTGCCAGCAAGCATCCAACATTACTTCTCATGCTAGATGTACATTTGCATCGTACATTTTTGTGTTTTAAAGACTCCGAGTTGAGTTCTGGACTTTAATTGCGCGCTGTCTACCGGAATTTACTCAAGATCTCTGGAGATGTGAGAGAATCCTTACTTTGGCGCCCTTTCTTTCATTTTTTTTCGATTTGTACCCCTCCCCACATGTAGGGTAGCCTACAGGGTATCGTCTAGTTAACCTCCTTACCTTCCATTCAACTATTTCTCTCTCTCTTAATCTCTTGAATCAAAGTAATTGGTGTTTACAATTGTGGTTGTGGACGATTGTAATGCCTGTGTGCCGCACTGCACACACAGCTAAGGCCTTTCTAGCCTTTTACTTTTCCTTCGAATTTTTTAACAAAAATAAACCAAAATTCAAAAATTTTCAGTCTAAGATTTCTTGTTAACGATTATGCAGGAAGGAACGCCTCGACTAGCCTCCCAGAGTTTTACGCCACTTGACGCAGCTGACGCATTTTGGGAGCATCAATAAAGAGAGAAGACGAAAGATTGACGTCAGTTTTTGGGGATCAGTTGCGTTGCTAAGTGTAGCTTAGTCAGAAGACGCAAATTATTATTGAAATTTGATTTGGAATGCTTCCTCACATGCCATACATATGCCATGAGCTTTCCAATACCAGTCAAGAACTTAACATAACCAAAGAAGGCAGAGACGTCAGATAGCGCTTATGCCTTAATTACTTTAACTCTCTAAAAGCATTCCAAAAAATTGCTTCTGGCTGGAAAAATACGAGTCCAGACGATGCATAAGCAAATAAAAGACTTGTGTGCCACTACACTCTGTAATGCTGAAATGCGTATTGGCCGCATAGCGTTTAGCCGGAATCATCATGGGAAAATAAGGACAAAAGACAAATAACAAGTTTACACGTCCATACCCCCCCCCCCCCCCTTTGCCTATAACTGCTATCAGGCTCTATTCGAAATACTGGTTTATCCCTTACTAACACTTCCCTTGTAGCCCCCTCCCTGCCCCGAGTAAAAGTGTGAATGCATATTTAGATATCAGTTGATCATTTAGGCAATTCTACAGGTCAAGATAGTCAGAAGGCAAGAAGGCATAATTGTGAATTTTTTGTTTCAAGTGTCGATGCAAAAGATGTGCTTGATCATGGGCGTAACAAAAATAACAAAAGTTATAGGCGGTTGAATTCGGCTAACTACAAAGTACGTGAAGTAGCTAATGTAAGCACCGTTTAGCAATGTTTCGTACCCTGTAGCTTTCCTTTGCAGGTGCTACCATATTTAGCTAAGTTTTAATCGGTGGTTTAGGGCTTCTTTGGAAGAATGCAGGTGCGGTGACTTTAATTTAAAAGGTGAATGTATCGGAGACGCTGAGTAAAAATATCAAAGCACCGCTCTGTTGTTGAGATATGAAGGAAAAGGTATTAAGAATGGCTTGAAACCTGTTGAAAATAACTGTGATGTGCTTTGTTACTCATTCATGTTTATGAGCTGTTCAGTTTTTGGAAGAGTACTATAGGGTACCAAAATGACGAATCCGCAATGTATCATCGAAGTCATCGTTACGAGGGAAGGGCGGTTTGTTGAGGGCTATATGCTGCCCGTGCTGACCCCCCAGGCTTACTACCGTATCTAGATGCGTATAGTTTCCTACCAGAATTTTGACATTTGTAAAGGTGGAGAATCGCTGGAGCGTGGTAGACTCGCATGATATAGTCGCTTGATATGAGACATGACCTGTTCAGGTTTCTGCCCTTCGAAAGTTTTCCCATGTGATAAAGAAAAACACTAAGGAGCAAGCATTGTGTTATCATGCAGTGGCCAGCGAAGCTGGTCTCTTTACCTCGGCTGCGACGTCTTTTGAACGTGATAGCTTTAAATGCACGTTACGTAAAAAATTAAAATCTGGCGTTGGCGTCGTCGTCGTTCTTGCGAGTGAAAATTCCCATACTAGAGGCAACATACTAGAGAGATTTTGTATATCATGATCCGCGATGCGCTACCGTGACCCTCTACCGCGCGTGGGTGGTGCATACACGCTGATTAGTCCAGACGGCCAGGGTCTAGGTGCTAAATTCCAGCACGTGGTGCCAGCCATCGGCGTCGCGATGATCTGGGCATGCGCAGGGCAACATGCGGTGGCGGATAACGGTAACAGATCGCGGATCGCGGTAAACTAAAACTTTCTACTGTAAGAAAATGGGGGGGGGGGGGTTCCAATTCGGATTGCTTATTTTAAGTCTGAAGATGGAATTAGAACCATCCTTCCAGTGTTCATGGATGCCGAATCAGGAAGATTTAGTTCATGCAGGCTCGTTCATACGATTTGGTTAAATCGGGGCTTTGTATGTCTGGCAGTCGCCTACGACGTGTAGTTGGGTAATGTGGTAGCCTAACGCTTAACGCTAACGCATCATACGATTAAAGGCGAAGCTTAAGTGTGCTCAAAAATGAATTTTTCAATTGGTTTCTCCGAAGAAGATCTATAGACACCTCTCTGAAATACAATATTGCGAGTGGTATTAGCTACGTTTATATATTGTTATGTGGTGTACTACGCTGGCATTCAGCAAGTGAAGAAAGAAGTGTCTAGATGTGTGGACGAAGACGACGCTCAGTGTTGAGTTGTGCGACTAAGCGGTGTCCATCGATTTCAGAGTGGTGTTACCCATCGGTGCGTGATTTCCACTCGTAACAATACTATATGTGTGCTTCACTTCGCATTCGACGTAGATGTCATTCTCAAGAAAGCATGAAACGCTGGTCTTAACATGAAACATATTGAAGCACCTAAAGCACCTAAGACTTCGAGATCAAATGTGAGCACCAGTGAATGATGAATATTTTTGACTTTGTGTCGCTTCAAACACATAAAAGCGTCACACTACTTTCTACTATATTTAGAAGGTATGTGCCACTTCTGCTGTGATGCCACATAGTGTTATTTTGAACACAAGTTCATATTTTGCTTCAAACTGTACAAACGTTCAAACGCTTTGTTGGCTATTTTGTACAGCCATTACATAGATTTAGTACTGCTAAGAAGTTTACTGAGCGCTTCTGAAGCCTTTTCTTGTTAACATAAGACTAAAGTAGTTGGGAGTTCCTAGCCCGAAATCATTAGCGACTTCATTCAGCAGGGGGCTGAATGGGTGCTTCTTTTTGATCCGTTGCATCTTGGAGCCTGGTATGTCAAAGTTTGTGTTGTGGGGCCCTGCGCCACATATCTGTAGGGCCCGTGGCGCGCCGCGCATTCGAAGGCCGCGCCACTTCCCAATGCTCCCTGCGAGCTGCCTGTTTCCCTCTCCCCGCTCGTTCGGGGATAACCGGTCCCGCTCGAGGGGGCTATACAGGAAGGCATGCGCCGCCGTCTGGTCCTCTCTTCGCTCCTGTCTTCGTTCCTGCTTCTTCGCTCCTGCCGCTTCTCCACGGAGACGACCCGCAGCCCCCCGGACGACGACCCCGCACCGTCTTGGACGACCCCCGCACTGACGTGAGATTAAAGATGTTTGTTACACGGCCCGCTGTGTATTTGTCGTGCGCATCCCTCGGGCAGAGGAATCGCCCACAGTGTATACTGCGTAGGTTATCAATCCGCCTTATTCTGGATGGCACGAGCGTTGCGGTGAGTTACCATATCCACTACTGAGAACGTGAAAGATGCGAACCTGAGATCTAAGACATGTACAGAGTACGTTTACAGTAGGCTTGGCTTGAGCCCAGATTAGTATCATGTTTTAGATATTGTTTCGGTTGATAGAGATGCAAAGGCGTTATCGTAGGCAATGCGCAAAGGTAAGAAGTGATAACCCCTTCCGGAAAGACAATAGGATTTCGAAGCTCTCAGTACCGTCGCCATTCATTATGAATGCCCTTATTACATAACGTTTATGTTTTAGCTGAAGGTGCAGCTGACTGAACTTAATAATATGAAAGGTATTATCACTGTGTACTGGCCGTTATCTGTTGACATCGCGACACAAGAATATTTATGTGCTCTATTGCAAAACAAGGTCAATTTGGGTTTTGTTTTGAAATTCCATTCGTTTATTGCCATTTGCTCCATGTTTCGTGGAATGAGATTTTTGGCGCCTGTTTCGCAGTTAGGAAGCGGGTACGCATAAGATGTTTGAATTCGACGGGCATTGTGCCCGTACCCTTCGTTGTTGCTCCACCCTTGAACGAGTAGAAACTAAAGGAGACAGAAAAGAGAGCTCAGGACAAGAAAGGGGCATTAACAAGGAGGATAATAGGGCTACGCTGATGACCTCGTGGTCTAACTCGTAGGCCGTTCAAGGTCATCTGATTTCTCCCGCGCGGGTTCGAATCTAGCTGGCTGGCATCAAACTTTTAATATTGTGTTGTTATCTCTGACGGTCAACGAGTACGTTTCTTTACATACACTGGATTTCGCGTATTCAGCATTCATTCGGTCATGAACTTAACAGTGCTTTATCGATTAACCTTGACGTCATCTTTTTTTGTTTTTCAGGTGCTGTAGAAAACAATGCTGCCGCCCTGTTTAGACACACGCACGCACGCACACACACACACACGCACAAACACACACACACGGACGCGCGCGCGTACACAAACGCACACAGAAAAAGAAAATGCAACGGCTTGTCAACTGCAATGCCTAGCATTAAGCCCGCTGTGGGAGGAACTGCTTCGTTTCCTCGTTTGGTTGCCTGCGCATCTAGAGTAGTGCTTTCTAGCAGACAACAACTGCATTCATGCAGTGATATTAAAAGCGAGCAATACTAAGGCGATTTCTGATCCGCCTTTTCTTAGAACTCGCGAGTTATTGAAACCAATGGCTATATAAGCAGTAATTGAAGTCAATAGCGATGTTAACCTTTGTTGCCGTTTTTAGTCCTGGGCGCATTGGCAAAAAAAGAGAAAACATTTAAATTTTGTCAACGACTCTCACCAATATGTCGCATATTTGATGACGGTTTTGAAAGTTTTTGTTTCGAAGAGAAATCTACGAAGGTCACCCACCTTCGAAAGGTGACAGTTTCCGCTGTACTATTAATGTTTCTGCAGGACAATGAGTGCTCTGATTCAGAAATCATCCCGGAAACTGCCCCTCCTCATTCGTTCATTCGTTACAGTTTTTAGTCTTTTTTAACAAACCTTTTGTGATCGAACGTTATAAGTACTGGCTACGAATTGCACTCATTGCTTCATAAGAACGATCACAGCTAGACCTCTCCTTGAGGAACGACTGAGAACGTTTCGCCTTTTATGAAAAAATCTAGAAAATATACAGGGAAATGGTTTGTATATAGTGAGAAAGGCTGCTGACACGAAATAAAGCATATGAAAAATCTTGCGGGGTTTAGCTATTTCAGATATCAAGCCAACGTTTGAGACTAGTTATCAGGAATTAGAAAACCTATATTTTGCAGGTAGGATCTGAAGTCCCCGCCTCGGAAATGTGTCTCTGGTGCGCGACAGCTATTGGGACAGTTTTGAATTTTGTACTGTGTAAAGTAGTTTGTTAATGGCAAGCTCTTATTGAGACTGTTTTAAGCCACATTCGCATCCACAGCTATTGACATTGGGAGTCCATGCTATCACAACTGTCACACTCTGTTACTACGAATAACTGATTTAATTGTTTACAAAAAGTTAAGGCTTCACGTTTTTTGTCACACGCTTTCTGTGGACGCCAGAACTGCGCTTTAAGCGAAGGTATGAAGGTTGGAGTGAAAGTTGAAAGAGAGGAAGGGGTGCCGTAGTGGAGGGTTTTGGGGTAATTTCGACCGCCTGGGGATGTTTAATATACACTGACATCGCGCAGCCACGGACGCCTCTTCGTTTCGTCTCTATCAAAACGCAGGCGCTGGCGCTTGGTTTCGAACCCGGATACTGCAGCACTGTAGTCGGGCATTATAAGCACTGCACACCGCGATGGGGTGCAAATATCACCAACCGTACAACACACGATAGCATAGCGTCTAATTGAAAAACTAGCAATTCTCAATAATGCCTTCTTTAATGTCAGTTCAGTGTTCTAAATTAAGCACAGTTACCGCTATATAGAAACGTTATTTTTAGGAAATGGACCTTCACCCGCATGAGTTTTCTTAACACAACTAGTTTAGAAACCGTAATGTGACCCGCGGCACAAAGCACTCCGGCATAATTTTTCTCTAACATTATAATAGCTGCGAGTTCCCGACATCTAAAACATACATCACAGGATGTCAACTGCGCAACCGAGCAGAAAACAGAGATCGGTGCGATCGGGAGTGAACAAATTAGCAGTCCAGACTATGCTTCCTTTTTTTGGAGAAATTAGTGCTCTACCTTATAGCACAATTGAGAAAAGTTCAAACACCACTTCCGTTTTTAACTGTAACCTCAACTTTTTTTTAATTTCCTTCACAAATTCAACTGCTTTTTTACATGCTTTGTGTTTCTTCCGAGATTCCACATCTTCAAATGCTTTCATCTTTAGACCAATAAATCTTTGTCCTAAAAAACTAGCGGCTTGACACATTTGCTAATTTCTAAACCTTTTAGGCTGCATTTTAAGCTGTTTCAGGGCAGATCGGGATTTACTGTGCTTTCAAATGACCCGTAACTATGGTGAAGTGTGCCGTTTACAGTTGAAAACTGCGATTAGCAAAGACGATACATTGTTCCTTGATGTTCTTGACACATGTTACGGAAGTGTTCTAGAGGCAAATTCGCCGCTCGTAAATCCATCAGAGAAACTTGGACACTAATTCGCTGCAGGAATTAGAGAGTGGAGATACCCCAATGTTACCAATAAATTCGCTGCTGGGTTTAGGATACTTCTATCAACCACGACATAATGGCCTTTGACAGGTTCGACCTTATGATGGTTTTCAGAAAGGAGGAGCAACGACTAATTTGTAGTCGCGGCTTAGAAACAACCGCATGGACAGGTTAGATCTGTAGCCAAGATCAACTGGCCCTGAAGGAATGCTATGTTTGAACTGGCAGAGAGTATTCTCTGTGCAAAAGATTTTTATTTGCGCAAGTCACGTAGACGCGGTTTACTTGATACTCTGAAGATAGATTTTCAATATTGTGTCCTAATCTCGGGTAATGTAAAATTTACTGGTGTTCTGACATGTTCTGGAAGCAAAGCCACTGCTCATAAAGCAGTGTGATGATGTTAGTGCTCGTGAAAGAGCCAAAGCAAACCAAAACCAAAATCAAAGCAAACCGAACCCAACGTTACTGGTATTGATCCTGGAAATAAATGGTGGTACCGCTATGTATAGTGCGAAAGGACAACGGGTGGTTGGGGGAGAATGCTATTAATAGTGAAGTCGAGGAAAAGCTACCGATATTGAGCTCCTAGAAAACAAAGTCACTGTGGCTTAGCTGTAGTTAAGCCTAGAAGATTGCGAAAACAATTGCTTCGGTAGCTTGAGAAAAAGCACGCATTCGCCGAGTCGCATCTTGAGCACGACGTCTGGCTCGAAGCTCTTCACGTTGTTCCTCTGTCTCCGCTTCCTGGCTTCACACTGGCGAGCCGCCTTCTCCCTCTGCTTCTCTGACAGCATGACGAACTGTCTTACAAGCGTTGAGCCCCGCCGGGGTGGTGCAGTGGTAAGACGCCCAACTACTGTGCCGGAGTACCCGGGTTCGAACCCGACCTCGGCGGCTGCGTTTCGATGGAGGCGAAACGAAGAGGCGTCCGTGTGCTGTGCGATGTCAGCGCACGTTAGAGATCCCCAGGTGGTCGAAATTACTTCGCAGCCCTCCACTAAGGCTCCTCTGTCTCCCTTTCTACTTTCATTCCCATCTTCCTCCCTTCCCTTACGGCGCGGTTGCAGTGTCCACAGAAAACAAGTGAGGCAGTTACCGCGTCTTCCCCTTCCTATAAATAAATCAGTTTTACAAGCGTTGAAATGGCATGCTTTATACAGCGCAGCCTTAAAAACTGATTTATTTATAGGAATGAAAAAAAAAAAATATAGGAATGGAATAGCCCCGCCGGGGTGGTGCAGTGGTAAGACGCCCGACTACTGTGCCGGAGTTCCCGGGATCGGATCCCGGCCTCGGCGGCTGCGTTTCGATGGAGGCGAAACGAAGTGGCGTCCGTGTGCTGTGCGATGTCAGCGCACGTTAAAGATCCCCAGGTGGTCGAAATTACTCCGTAGCCCTCCACTACGGCCCCCTTTCTCTCTATCCACTTTTACTCCCACCTTCATCCCTTCCCTTACGGCGCGGTTCAGGTGTCCACAGAGCAAGTGTGACAGATACTGCGCCTTTCCCTTCCTATGAACCAACCAACCAATAGGAATGGAAAGGTGCGGTAACTGTCTCACTTGTTTTCTGTGGACAACTGATTTATTTATAGGAAGGGAAAGGCGCGGTAACTGTCTCACTTGATTTCTGTAGACACCGCAACCGCGCCGCAAGGGGAGACACCGTAACCGTGCCGTAAGGGAAGGGAGGAAGGTGGGAGCGAAAGTGGAAAGAGAGAAAGAGGAGCCGTAGTGGGGGGCTGCGAAGTAATTTCGACCACCTGGGGATCTTTAACGTGCGCTGACATCGCACAGCACACGAACGCCTCTTCGTTTCGGCTCCATCGAAACGCAGCCGCCGAGGTCGGGTTCAAACCCGGGTACTCCGGCACAGTAGTCGGGCGTCTTACCACTGTACCACCCCGGCGGGGCCCTCCTCTACTTACCGAAGAGAAAAGAGAGGCGAAGTGTCTCCAATGGGAGGCGAAACCACCTGTTAGACCACAGCGCACATAGTGGGAGAAGCGCGAAACGTCCGGTATGGCTACGAGCCACGCTACGCTGAAGAGCCGACTTAGTAGCCCAGCTCTTGCGCTTGTATGACGTCAGTAGTCATGTGGTGTAAAGCGTAACTACCGAACCACGCTACGCGGATGGCTCGAAACCTGGCGTAGTATTGCTTTCGCAAAAAAAAAAAAAAGAGGGCTTTATCACGCTGTGGTCGGATGCCTTGGAAGAAGCAATAGCAGCGCTCAAAACACAGGAAAACGTCAGGCTGATCACCGATATTTAGGTGCACAGGCTCGAGATAGCTTTCTGAGAATGGTTGAAGATTAGAAATTCACAGGGATACTAATAAGTTACGTGTGAAGTCCGTTTTAATGAGCCCAGTTTAATATCCTTTTTTTCAGTTTAGGGGCTCCTGCCAGAATGTTGCTGTTGCGACAATAATAGAGCCAGGAGGAAGGAAGAGCAGAAGCAGGAGGAAAGACAGAGACGTGAACCGGCGAAAGAAACCGATTCGCTGCGCTGTACTCGGAAAAAAAGAAGGGGTATCCCGAATAATAACGACAACAAACGGTTCTGAATCAGGGTTTGCGTGAGGTTGCCCTGTCATTGGTCATCACTGCAATCAATGGCCTTCCACTCACCGAGCGAGCGCAATTGATTTCCTCTTTTTCATTCTTCGAAATGCACATTTGTTTCCTTGTGAAGTTGAGGGAGCAGTTTATTTTTCCCGTCGTCTTCATTTCTTGTGTTTCCCTGGTATGATTCCGGTTTTAAGATGTAATTTCCGATGATTTCAGCCCCCTGCAAGGAAATGATATTTTCTTTAGTTTTACTTGTGTCACAATGCTTTGGTCACTTCATCTCCATATTCGTTTCCTCGCACACTTATGCTGACAATATCTCCGGCTTTGCTCTAGCGTAATCTTTGTTATGATAGGTTGTGCTGTGTTTTTCCACCATGTTAAGCTCATACAGATAAACTAGTTTACAGAGCGGAAGCACGATTAAGCATGGTTAGTCAGGATTCGTGGTGGATTCGCTCCTCCATGGCTGTCTGCGAATCTCAAGGACACCGCAGCTGAGTATAGAGGACATGAAGATGTAGAGGGAATTCGCAAGGTAGAGGCGCCAGGAGACAAGCCAGATGGGCCGTGGTGGCGGTTGATAGAAATGGCATGGCAGGGGACTGGAATGCTGTGTGGCATTTTGTCAGGCAATATTTTATATTTGTGGAGGCGGTGTGTCGGTAGGAATTATGTCTACCAGGTGTGTAAAGAAGCAACAGCAGGCATGGCAAGTCGAAGAAGAAACGCGGCGCCGGCTCGCGCCTCATTTCCGGTGAAATTCCCTGCGCCGACGATCTTTGCTTCTCTGGATACTAAATATTTAGGTTTATAACCACGTTTCTGAGAGTTACTCGTAATATACATTGCGGGCAAACTACTAGCGTGCCCTTCTTTTCTTTTAAACAAATTAGTTTTACATTACGTTTCCGGTTTTAGCATCTTTGTTTCCCGTATTATTATACCCGCAACACTTTTAGGGTCCGCTGTTTATAGATTGGTGCGCATTTGTATCTCAGATTTTTATTCTTTTGTTCATTTCCTGGACGTTACTAAACACAAAGGTCCTGTGTGTCTTAACTGTTCTTGCTAATAATGCTCCTCACTATGGCAGCGATACAACTACGTATATAAACAAATCCTCTTGTGCAAATTATGACGTGTCTATTTCGGAAAAGCTCTACTTAGGCACACAGCATATGCTAGGGGCTCAAAATTATCACACAAGCGGGCCACCGATGCACAGTATCACGGTCAAGTGACCCTCTTCTCAAAAATTCTTAGATTTGCGGCCAACAAGAAGGGAGCATGGGTATGGATGTGGACGCGTGATTGTTGGTGGCAAACATCTTTATTCTGTACGTTAATAGGGACCGTGCTGTGGAGATGGAGACTATCTCACGCCTCTGTGGTTCCGCGCTGATTCCCTTATTGGGGGATGGAAGGCGTTAAGAAGATGGCCAGCCTCTGGTTTAAGTGTCATTCTCCGAGCAGGTCTTTATCACTTGCACCATATGAAAGTGCATTTTACATTTTAAAATCTCTTTGTCGGTAAAATCAGGCTGCATACAGACTGAACTCTTCCTGCGTGATATGACAAAATAGAACCGAAATGATAATGGCCTTCGGACTGCTTTCAGCACAGATTCGTTTATGCAGCAACCCAAAGTTAGTAAAAAGAGTGTGACGTTACGGTGATATGTTAGCGCATCTGTCACTCAAGAAATGAGAGTTCGCGCTTAGCCTTTGTATTTCAAATGCGCAACCCCACGTTTCGCAGTCGTCAGTTGCACGAAATGAACAAGTAATTTTCTAACAACAAAGGTAAAAAAAGAAGTGTTACATGCCGTTTTTAGCGCAAATAGAAGAAATATAGTTGCAGACGAAGTCTTCCTCAATATCTTGCTTGAATAATACTGCCGTTGCATTATGTGCTGGAGAAATTTAGTCTTTATTTTATCGCGGAGTTTGGTGGTTTCAAATTATCTTTTAATTTTTAATAATTGTCAGCAAAATACATCCAATTATTCAGTGAAGATATATATGGCATCCATGGTCGCTTAACTGAG
>JAJIZL010059682.1:0-19179 GCA_023969395.1 Amblyomma maculatum
CTGTACTACTTTTGCATTTATGAAAATCACCTCGTGTCTGCTCCTGGGAAACCGATGGTCGTGTACTATTTTCTGTTGTTCAGGAGTAGAAAGGTAGCAGAAAATCAAAAAGCGTCACTTGCAGAGTTTATGAAGCAGTTGAGCCTGAAATCAACAGAATTTCAGTGGTGCGAATTCCAAAAGCGCTCTTAAGAAACACATGGGCCACTATTCCAAAAGAGCTCAACATATGGTCAACACGGCACCTTCAAAGATGTCGATGATTATCAATAGAGTTGCAACAGCGTATGTTGACAGATCTGATCCGAATTTCCATAGACACCCAACATGCATTTTTGTAAGGGTACGACAACGTAAGCAGGGAACTCCTGTGGAACATATTAAAAGAAGAACGTATCGGATATGAGATAATATAGTTCCTACCGGAAATATACCGAGATAACAAAGTAGAAATTACATGGGAAGGGATAAGAATTACGGAAGATGTAAAAGTATGCAAAGGATTAAGACAAGGCTGTCCTATATCACCGCTGCTATTCATGCTTTCTATGATAAACCTGGAACGGAGGATACAAGACGGTAACCTAGGTTTTAATTGGTCATATAGATTAGGTGAAAAGGCAGTAGAGCAGCGCCTCCCCGGTTTGATGTATGCAGACGATATTGAGCTGCTAGCGGAGAGTCTGGAAGAATTGCAAACTGTAGTATTGCGAAGAGGAAGGGGACAATCTAGGCTTCAGTTCTGGCGCAGCTAAGTCGGGTCTGATGATTTTCAACGGCTAAACTGATCAGGGTCTTAAAATACAAGGCCATGAAGTACCCAGAGTAGCAGAATATAAATATCTGGGGGTATGGGTAAACAAAGGATTGGCATACATTGTAAAGCGTGAACAATCACTTAAGGCCAAAGGGCGAAGAAATGCCTGGATAATGATGCACAGGGAATTGTGGGGATACAACAGGTGTGAGGTATTGCGGGGTATTTGGAAAGGAATTATGATGCCTGGGCTTACTTTCGGAAATGCGGTTTTGTGCCAAAAATCAGAGGTACAGTCAACATTAGAAATAAATCAGAGAGCCGTTGGACGATTAGCACTAGGTGCCCACGGCAAAACCACAAATGAGGCTGTACAGGGAGATATGGGCTGGACACCTTTGAAGTAGGTTATGGTCAGAGTAAAATATTATATGCGGAACGCCTGAGGAAATTAGACAGTAAGAGATGGGCAGCTAAAGTATTTAGATATCTATACTTAAAAAGCGTTGACTCACAATGGAGGAAAAGAACTAGGAAACTAACTAGTACGTATGCTAGTCACAAAGACGGAGAAATAAAGAGCGGTAAGCAACAAGTGAAAAACACAGAAGGTAAAAATGATAAATTCGATGGAAAAGAAACGGAGTGTAGAATTATACCGAAAGTGGAAAAGGCAGATCAGGAAGGAAGCTTTCTTTCATAACTCAAGAGGCAATGCCCTATTTTTTTAAGCTAGATCAGGGTGCCTTAGAACACGCAGCTACATTAAGAAGTTTAACAATGAAGATGACGCATATGCTGTATATGGTAACTCCAGTGAAACAATTGACCATATTATACTCGAATGTAATGGTATCCATCCGGAAGTTGGTGCAGGCGCAATTACTGTTCCTGAAGCTCTGGGGTTTAGAGATACCAGTGGGCGGGTGAATAAACCGGCGGTGGAAGCTAGCAAAAAACGACTGGAAGATTGGTGTCTTAAAAGCAGAGAAGTGACATAATGTTAGTAATGTAGAAACAAAATGATAGCATAGTTAACCAATCTAAAACAATAATTAAGATATAGGGAGAAAAATGAGCATGATAGCTACTGCTACCACCCCTTTTTAGAGGGGACGCTCCTATATTCCATCCATCCATTCACGTCGCCGTCGCGGTTTCCGGCTCTGAGCGCGCGGTTTGTATCCTTTCTGTAAGCGTTCGCCTCGTGTCTTCGTGGCGAACGCGAACTTTAATGTGTGCGCATGTGCTGCACGTTAACGTCGAGAAGGGACGCGTTTGTTTTTCAAGGCGAAAGCCTTTCTAAGCTGATGGAGCGAAAACCTGTGCGTCGAAGCTGTGCGCTAATGTGTCAACTGCAAAAAACTGACGTGTGAGGGAGAATAAATGAAAATGATTGATGGTGACAGGTAATGAATGAAAGTTGTAAATAGACATCGATAGTGGTAATTGCTAGTAATGATGGATAAGAATGACTAAAATAACTTGAATTGACGAATAGGTCAAACTGCAACTTATAATGACCGCAATTGATTGGAAATTAGTAAAAATGCACAATGACTAGGCATGACTCCTAATTAGTGCTAATGGCTACGAAACGACCAATATGTCAAACGACGGCTTTTAATGACCACAACTGATTGTAAATGAGTAAACCTGTTTAGCTATTTGTGCTAAGGACTACAATGACTAGGAAGGCATAAATCATTATGACTGCAAAACGACCAATATATCAAACAACTTGAAATGACTAACCGAGGCAACAATAGGATAAGAGGGGTAAGCTTTCGCCGTTTTCCTCTTAAGAGACATCTAAGAGACCCTTTAATTTTATGCGCTATGCTTGCTTCAGGCGACGACAGCAGCGAGGAATGGAAATGCCCCCATTTCCTCAGAAATGAAAGCTGCGCTTAGATTAACAAAACCAGATGCTGAAGCATAATTCCCTGCCAGCTGCCGTTGAATTTGCTACCAGGGACAGCAGATTAGGCTTATTGGTGATTCATTATAGGTTAACAGCGCAAACAACGTGGCGGGAACACAGGAGAAAAAGACAGCCCAACAGCGCTAGTAGCGTCGTCCTCTTTTTCCTATGTTCCCGTCATGTTGTTTGCGCTGTTAACCTATAGTTACCGGGGAGCTGGCCAGTGAACTAGGATTTTAACGATCTGTGAAGCAGATGAACACGTTGAGGTAACATTTCTTGCAGGTTATATTCCGAGGAGATGTCAGAATTAGGTACGAAGGGATTTTTTATATAAGCATACATTTTGTTCTAAATTCTGCCATTGGTCTGAACGGCCATGCAAGCAAAGAAGCCTGTGCATACAATATTTCTTTGTACTCCTGATACTGTTTAAACTGACGTGATAAAGGGAAAAGTCCCGTTCCACATAAAATACGGCGCCTGCTTTGTCGGCAAAATGTCTGAAAAATACCTCTCTGGCAAAATATACTTCTTCCTCTCTTTCTACCTCTCTGGCAAGAAGCACTTTTGGTGGAGATATGGCCAGCCACCTATGGCGCAGTGAGAACACGTGACATGTTTAAGACGGCACCAGCTGCCAGCTAGCGAGAGTCGATAAGACGTAAGGGTGAGAAGGGAATCGAAAGCGGGACCCTTAGATCCCAAGTCAGACACGCTGCTCCTACAGGGCACATATGCACATTCGTATTGCTTCAGTAAAGAGGGCCTTTATAATGTGTCAGGTGAAAATGTTATATAATGCGGGCGCTTACGACTGTATTCTAATTACTATGCGACAGAGGGGTTAATTAAGGAATGTGGTGAATAAGCGGGTTTCAAAGTGCAGGTACGCTAACGGGGATCTTCAATGGAGTTAAGAACCCCGAGTCTTATTTATCATTACCAAGTTGTTGCTTTTTGCAATATTTGATAATGATTTTCTGAAGACATGTTAGTCAAGAGCCTGTTGCGGGAAACCTGAACCAACTGGACCAGCGGCGGGTTAATAAAAAACAAGGACAAGCAGGCTTGACGTACCCAGCAAAGGACGAAATCGAGCTTTGTCAGCTTTGGTGCACCTTCATTAACCGGATAATGAAATCTCAAGAGTTTCGGCGAAGTAGCAAGCTGTGTAAACTTTTGATTTCAGCATTGCTTCCTCAATGTACACAGTGCCGGCAGGTAATCTGTGAAAACAATGACCGTGGCCACACTGAGGAGCTATGCAAGGTATTTTGGATTTGCTGCACCCACTGATACCGAAATGGGCCGGAAACTCAACAGTGAAGCGACGTTTAAGGCTATGGCGTAAACCTCTCTCAAGGAAGGTTCTCCATCTGTGAATTTTAATATTATTCATTTGTGCGATCATGGAATAAATGTACCTACCTGATCGCTGAATCTCAGCTCAGAAGCGTTTCACAACTTCGCGATACTAAATGTATCTTTCGAACTTATGAAAGTTGATATCCTTAATTTTCCATGGAAATGTGCTGAATATTACATTCTTTTGATCGCAGGTAAGGTTCACAACTGGAACACTCGATGCACGTTCTTCCATTGAAAATTACAAACCAGCAAAATTATATGGGACAAAACAATGGAACGACGCAAGGAGACGATCACAGGAAAAGAAGAGGGACAGAAAAGCGCTCGTTCTCTCCCTCTTCTTTTCCTGTGATTGTCTCCTTTCGCCGTTCAATTGTTTTGTATGAACCAACTAGCCCTACAGCAAGTAATTCTACAAAATTATATGGCTTCGCGAGCAGCAAATGAAAATAGTTATAAAAAACTTTCGGCGCATATCCGTTGCACCTTGAGGCAGACCGGCACTATGAAGCGCGCTTACTTTGTCCGGTCGGTTGGTTGGTTACTAGTCGCCCTTGAAGAGAGGGTTTTCAAAGTAGGACCACAGTTTTTCATTGGCTAGCGCTGGCAGCTTACAATGGGTTGGTATCAATTTTTTGTATACATGCTGCATGCATGAATGAGTTAACGGTATGAAAATGGCACACACAGAATTGGCGACATGGTGATTTAAAGGCTACCGTGACCGCTGAACAGCTTCTAATTGTTCACAGCCGGGTGACATTTTCATATGAAAAGCAAGTTGACCCTTACGAAACATTGCGGTAATGCGTACACTCCAATCGAGTGGCTTTGAACATACAATCACATTAAGTGTACTCGCCAGTATACATTCTTGCCGAGCGGTGCTAAGCGCTGTCACGGCCGCTGAATGGAGGCGTACTTGGTGCGTCTCCATTGAGCGGCCGTGGCGCTGTCATGCTCACACTAGACATGACAGTATATACGAACTCGTGTTGCTAAACTGTATAAAACGGAGCTCTTATATTTTTAAAATAACAGGCTCCTACCACGCCGACGCCTCACTAAAAGCGCTGCCAGGCGCAGCTCACCGCGCGCGGCTCGACTCCCCGAGCGGTGGCGCCGCGGCGGTGGCGACGGGAAGTATGCGCATCCCGCCGGTTTCGGGCGACGCAGCAGGCCGCACCTCGTGCGCTTCCATCGAGCGGCTGTGCAAGTAATGACTTTCGAACTGACAGTTCCAGCCTTCTTTTGCTCCTAATCCATTATTTAAGATGGCTTCCCACTACACACAAAATTGCGGGTCGTCCTCGCGATCAGGCATAGTAATAATAATAATAATAACAATAATAATGTTGAAGAAGACAACGATCAGCAACAGTGACACAGAAGAAGACAAAGAAGGAGACACTGAGGACGGCCACAACGTGGCCTGCTCACACGCCGATCGGCTAAGTATTAGGTTGCTGGTCGTGGTTTTGTCTTTCCCCTTTGCGTCTTTTGTTCTTTGTTGACTAACGCACGCGGGGACGTTGTGATTTTAAGGTAATGTCGACGCAGTCCCCCGGCCAAGGGCGCTCCCCTTGGTCGGCTTCCCTTCTGACCGATGATCTGCCCTTGGAAGCTTTTTAGAGCTCCGGTGTCCGCAACATCCATGTGAAGCTCGTTCCTAAGGATGGTGCACCATTAAAATGAACAACCCAGGAGCTATTCGGGCTGCCCTTCAAAAAACCACTTCCTTCTACGAAGGAATAGCCGAGGTGAACCAATTTGGTCGCGGCGGGATTCTTTGCCGTTCACCTGACCTGTCATGTGTAAAGGATCTGCTAAACTGCTCTACTTTTGCATCTCATCAGAT
Organism: Amblyomma maculatum; assembly: GCA_023969395.1. Classification (NCBI taxonomy): domain Eukaryota; kingdom Metazoa; phylum Arthropoda; class Arachnida; order Ixodida; family Ixodidae; genus Amblyomma; species Amblyomma maculatum. The sequence goes on from JAJIZL010059682.1 coordinate 5,911, forward strand.
TAGCACTTTTATCCCTTCGCACCTGGCCTGCACAAAACGTCTTGTCCAAGGTGTGGATTCCTTATTAAGTCCAGAAGAAACCCTTAACCTTCTCTCCGTGGCAGGCGTTGTTGCGGTCCATCGCTGTAGCCGGGAGGTCAATAATGTTCGTGTGCCGACTAGAATCGGTAATTGCTGCCTTTGCAGGCACAGTCTGTCCATCAGATATTGAAGCGTGGCCTTTAATATTCCGAGTAGATCCCCTACCATCAAAGCCTCTGCAGTGCAACAACTGCTGATGTTATGGCCATACTGCTGGTGATTGCAAATCCGCTTTGCGGTGTTGGAAATGCGGCGATGCCCATAAATCACATTTATGCTCTGATCAAAATGTCAAATGTTGTCTGTGCGGCGGACTTCACTCAGCAAATTCTTTGGAATGTGCTTCTAGAGCGTATGAAATGAAAATTCTGGAGATTATTGACCGAAAACGCTGCTCGAGGAGTGAGGCAATTCAAGAAATTAAAGAGAGAGCCCATGGATATGCAGGTGTGTCAGCCGGTTTCGGAGCATCGTTAAATTCCTCGCTGTCTAAAGCCATAATAACTGCTGTGGAAGCAATCATGACCAAAATGGTGGATAGGATTGTGACAACAGTCACAGCGTGCATATACAACGTTCTGGCAGCACACATTTCTCAGGCTGTGCAAGCTGCTACGGTTTCTCCTACGGCACCTGGGCATTCATTATCAGTGCAGCACTCCATAGCTACAATGTCTTGCTCGCAAAATGAATCTCTTTCCGCATCACCTATGCAAAATTCCGACAAGTCAGACGAGGCTCATGATGCAGATATGGGAGAGACAGATACGCGAATCCTAAAACGCAGTGGATCCCCGTTGTCAAACCCGTCATCACCTCGCCCACAGGCAAAATCAAAAAAGCAACAGCTAGGCTCTAAACCAAAGGGAACCATTTTGGGGGAGGCTGTTGCTGCTGCCCGAATCACATAACCATAGCAACTTTAAAGGTTCTTCAGTGGAACTGTACATCTCTTCTTTCAGCTACTACAGATTTAGTTTATCTTTCTTTAAAACAGAAGCCAGTCATTATTGTTTTGCAAGAAACTTGGCTTACAACGGAAAAACATTTTCATTTACAAAATTATCGACCATTCCGACAAGATCGGCAGTCAAGAGTTGATGAGTTACTCATTCTAGTTTCTTCAAAATTTTGTCATAGGGCTAACATGTTTTTTTTTTTTTTCAATTTTCGACTTTAGATTCTAAATTATTGGCTTTAGATTTTGAAATTCCAGGGTTGAGTCCGTTTACATTAGCGAATGTTTATTTCCCTCGTGGTGTTCAGGACACGATATCTATAGTCCACTTACTAGTTAAATGTCGAAATTCGATTATTTTGGCTGGAGAATTTAATTCGCACCATGTTTCGTGGGGTTACAAGACGGATCCCTGCGGCAAGCGTCTGTGGGATTGGCTTTCAAACAATAGCCTTAACTGCATGAATTCTAGCTTACCAACTTTTGTACGTGGTCACAGTCAATCTGTGATAGATATAACTTTTTCCACCACTAGTGTTTCTATATTCAATTGGTCGACAATTGATATACCTATTGTTTTTGAGGTTAACTGCCGCTTAACTCCGCCGACATCTCAGTTGAGATCATACGTTAATTATAACCAGTTTCACTCATTTTTGATGTCGTCTCTTGAGCCATTGCTTGAGGCTACGGAAGAGTTAAAATCGCAAACATTATACCAGGCTATTGCATCCTGTCGTAAGAAGTGTAAATTTTTAGTGCGTGCATCAAAAGGCAATACATCAACAAAATGGTGGAACGCAGATTGTTCGCGCGATTATAGAAGGCGAAAGGCTGCATTGAAGGGGCTCCTTCACAACCAGTGCACCAAAAATTGGCATGATTATACATTTTTTGCAGTAACATTTAAACGCACAGTCGCACAAGCAAAAGATAATTATAAAACTGAGTATTTCAATTACATTTCACAATCTAATAACCGACGTGCACTTTTCGAGTTTTTAAAATCACGGAAAACGATTCCTGTCTCAGAAAATTTACCCTCATGTGTTTCGATTCCTAAAGAAGCTCAAAAAACAGTAGAAAACATCGCTAAAGGTTTAGAAAAGCGTTTTTTGTTAACACTTTCCAAATCTCCCATGTTTGTAGGCCCAGTAGATACGGTTAAAGATGTCCCTAAAATTACATTTTCTCAGCTTTCTTCGATTGTAATGACATTGCTAGCTGCTGCGCCTGGCCCTGATGGAGTAACGTCAAAAATGTTAAAGATCCTCTTTAAGGTGTCTCCAAATTCCTTGTTAGAGTGGGTAAATTACTCAATTATTCATTCTTGGATACCTGGTGACTGGCCACTAGCCAAAGTTATTCCTTTACTGAAACATAATGGTGGGGGCTATACTTTGGGCAATACCAGACCAATATCATTAGCATCAAACTTGGTAAAATTAATTGTAAGGGTCGTACTCCACCGGGTTACCGTGTTTGTGGAACAAAAACATATTCCTAGTCCCTGTAAAATCGGATTTCGCGCAAAATGTTCAATATGGAATGCGACCTTGAGAGTCGAATTTTCTTGCGCGGCGCAAAAAATACATGCTGCATTGGTGACTCTCGATATAGAGAAGACTTATGATAGTGTAGAGTGCCGAATTTTATTGCACAGATTAGTAACTCTACGTTTTCCACAATATTTAATTGAGTGGATATCTACATTCCTACAAAACAGACAGTTTTAATGTTCATTGAATGGTGTGCATTCTGGTAGATATCAACAAACTAGATGTGTTCCTCAGGGGGCACTTCTCTCGCCCGTGCTCTTTAAATTTTAATGAGTTCAATCCCCACTCATCAAGACGTTCGCACGTATGTCTAAGCGGATGACATAGCGTTCTTTACGGCTGCACCTGACATTCAATCCTTCAAGCCTGCAATCGTACCTAAGCTCCCTTCAGAATGAGTTATGTGACTTAAGATTTAAATTAAACGTTAAAAAGTGCGCTTTCCTTATTTTCCAAATTCAGGATCCGGTAAATCTTTCTCTAACATTTAGGCAGGAAATGATTCCGCAAGTTAAGTCTTTGAAGTATCTAGGGGTGATTTACGATGACCATCTGACATGGAGGGATCACATTGAACATGTTGCAGCGAAAGAGGCTCGTGCTGTGGGTATGTTGCGCAGATTAAGCAATCCAAGGTCTGGGTTACGGCGAGACGCTCTTTTAATGATTGATGTTATGTATGTCCAACCAATTATAGAATTTGGATCTGTGTTGTTTTCTGGTTTACCTGCTTACAAAATTCGTCCGCTTGTTCTTTTAAAGCGGTAAGCGCTTAGATTATGCCTTGGGCTCCCCGAATTTGTGGCTAACAATGTATTATACCTTGAAGCCAGAATACCACCGTTGTTAGCTAGATTACAATTCTTGACTGTCCAGACGTATTTAAAAATATATGAATCACGATTCCAACGCTCCCTATCAATTTTTTGTTGCGAGCCAGACTCCTTTTTTGGAGTCAGATGGCCTTGGCTTCATACCCCGCAGGTAATGCTAGTGCAAAATCTTTTACAACCTTTGAACGTAGTCTAACATCCTTCCAACAAAAGTAAGCGCATCTGCGGTTCAAATTGTCTATGATGACATTTTCCCAAATAATGCAAAACACTTATCACCTCACATTTTAAATGGATTATTAGATCATTTACAAAGCCGTCCCGTTAGCGTAATGATAGCAACTGATGCTTCTCAATTTCATGAAAGTGTCCGCTTTTAGACTGGGCTTTTTCAGTCCGTCTTCCGGATTTTACCCCAATTTTCCAGGCGGAGTGGCTGGCGGTGGTGCTTGCTCTGCGCAAACTAGACCCACCATACTCAACAGTGGCTTGTTGGTTCATACTTTCAAGCTGTAGCCACACAAGACGAGGGACTGAGAGGTTACGCTGTCGCCCCTAGCGCTGCGTGTGTCCGCTCGTTCTCAATCCCTCGTCTTGTGGCTGTAATTACAGACTCTTATTCCTTGTGCTTGTCGCTTTCTTCGAACCTTTCTTTCATTGCTCCCCTCACATTTTAGCCTCATGCATATAATGTGGGTACCAGGCCACAGTAATGTGACAGCCAATGAGGTTGCTGATAGACTAGCTAAAGAATCTCTGAATGGCCCTGTATTGCCCATCCTCCCGGCAACAGCGTACATAACAGCAGCACGATTTCGGCGGCGTGCCTTATTAAGTACGCAGTCTGGATCTATTTTATCCTCGGATGACTACCTGCACCTCAGGTATTCCTGGAATAGGAAATCATGTCAATCAAGGCAGACTGAGGTCTCTCTAACCAGGCTACGCTGTCGTATTCCGCCTCTGAATTTCTATATGCACAGGTCTGGTTTGTTGCTTTCTCCCGTCTGCGCAATCTGTGGGGAACCGGAAACAATAGATCATTTCTTGATATTTTGCCACCGCTCTACCATGATGAGAAAACGGTATTTGGAGAAGCCGTTACAACAGCTGGGTCTTAATTTGAACAGCCAGATATTATCGTTCGGTGCCACCATGCTTGGGTACAGCCACAGGTCTGTTTTTAACGCTATTCAAAACTTCTTAATAGAAACAAAACGTCTGCCTAGCTAATTTGCTTTCACTTTTTAATCTGTGCATATAAATCTTAGTATTCGTCTACTGCGCGCGTTGCTATTTACTCTTTTTTATTTTGGGTTTTCATATTTACATTTCCTTCTCTATTCCCTAGCATTATTTTCTATTTATTTTTGCGTTGTAGTTATACATATCAAATTCTAATATCTCTGCAAACCATTTCTTGATCGATCCCCCTGTGTGGGTATGTGCCATCAAATTAGAGGAGAACAACTACAACAATAACTGGATTGCAGTGGCCACGAATTATACAACACGCTACGCTGTCACCCGAGCGATACCCACCAGCTGTGCAACTGACGTGGCTGCGTTTCTTCTCCACGACGTCATCCTGCTCCATGGTGCTCCACGCCAGCTGCTCACTGACCGTGGCCGTTGCTTTCTTGCTCGAGTAGTCGACGAAATTATTCGGTACTGCTTCATTAAGCACTATTTTACCACCGCTTACCATCCACAAACGAACGGCCTCACCAAACACCTCAAGCGCACGCTCACGGACATGCTGTCAATGTATGGCTCGGATGATCACCGTGATGGGATATTACTTTGCCGTTTGTAACATTTGTGTACAATTCCTCTCGTCACGACACAATGGGCTACTCATCCTTCTCATCATCTCTCATCTCATCATCTCTCACTCATCATCATCATCTCATCACTCATCATCAGCTACTCATCATCTTTTATACGGCCGCGACCCTCCGCTTCCGTTTGACAGCGTACTGCCACCCACCGCTAACGCCAGTTCCTACGTTCGTGACGCCATCTCCCGAGCGGACGCCGCCCATGTTGTTGCTCGCCGCCGACTGGCCTCCTCCCGAAATTCTCAAAAACGGCACCATGATTCTCGCCACAGGGATGTCCACTACTCTCCAGGCTCTCTCGTCTTGCTCTGCACTCCCGCTCGTAAAGTTGGGCTGTGTGAGAAGCTCTAGCCACGCTAAGCAGGACCCTACCGTGTTCTATGGCCAGTCACTCCTGTGACATACGAGATCGCCCCTGTACGTCCGCCGCAACAGTCGCTATGCTTTTCTACGAAACTGAAGAGCGCAAACAGAAGACAAACCGCAGAGAAGAAGAGAACACAAGGACAGGTGCTAACTAACAACTACTTTATTTTTCATGGCAACAACGCACATATAGACCTGAGACCACACTTGTGCAAGCAGACAAGGATCCGCAAGTCATTTGATCCAAGGTAATAACGTCGCGCGCACAGGAACTTATATTCGGCTTCGTACAAAGAGATAGAAGTATCGCTAATACAGTTTTCACCTTTTTTCTTTATATGAAAGGCTTCAAGCGCCCACCGCGCGTATTCATTTTTGCTTCTGCCAAGAATCGTCGTCTCACCAAATCGCGGTGCACATTTCCAAGCAAGAATATGGGACACGAGATGAACACCTTTGTCAACTTTCTTAACCCTTTGATGGATGATTGAATACACAGGTCCAACTTGACGCGCTGACTTTCTTTCTATATTGAACGCGCAATCAAAACGTATCACGGCTTTGAGTGATGTGGCTTCCTCTATGAGGCTTTAAAGAAAACATTCACAGCTATATTTTATGATTATCGACAGGTGGAGCCACAAATTTTGTCAATTCTCTTTGTCTCACTTTTTGGTCCCACTTCGTGCTTTTCTCTTGTTTTGGAAGCTGCGTGCTATGAGATGCCTGCTGAGTAAATTTGCCCATTTCTTGCTCTATAACAATGTTTAGAGAAAACGAATGGCGTGTAAGTTATCATTTTCTGGCAAAAATACCGTTCCATGTACGAATCTTGTGGCAGTGGTGTGTTTTGATGCCCGTAGAGTTAGGGTTAGCGAGTCCCCAGTAAACACCAACCCATCTATGAGACGGCTATAAACTGTCTTGCCAAGACAAGCAAGATGCCTGATAGATGTCTCAGTAGACCTCTGAGATGGCTACTAAACATATATAATATGTCTCGACAAGATATGCAAGATATTGCCAGTTGTCTTGATATTTCTTGTAGTGATCTTGTAGCTTAGCTAATGCACCCACTTTTTTAGGCTACAAGACGTCTTGCAAGATATCTCCTAGAAACCTGGAAGACAAATAACATACTAAACGTAAGTCAGTCTAGCAGATAGCTATAAGGCATCTTGCCCAAGAAAAACAAGTCACCTTATAGATATCTGAAGTGGCACCCAAGACAGCTGATAGACATTTAAAAGATGCTTTGACAAGATATGAAAGACGGTTTTATACGTCTTGGTACATCTTGTAGCTGCCTTCTAGCTCGGCTAATGCACCCACTTTTTTAGGCTGCAAGACGTCTTGCAAGTCATCATCTAGAAATCATTAAAATAGATTCTGAATGTCTAAAATGAGCTCTAGAATCTCCTGCAACGCTCTAAATTATTTATTCTCTGCTATTTCTCGCAAAGCTGTCTGAAATGCTTATGTATTTGCAGAGGTTTTCAACACCACTGCCAGACATAAAATATAGTCTCATCAGATGCTACTACAACTAAAGCTGCATTGCCGTCACACACCCACAGTGCTCTTTCACACATTCAGTTAGGATGCAAGCTAAACTGATGTACAATTGTAAATCATTAATTCTCACGCACTACAACTGTTGTCTAGTAATGAGAACTGTGTTTTTTATTACAAAGCATGCCACATTTCACTGTTAATGGCCATCAGGTGCTCTTTGGAAAGTTTGGTAGTAACTGCACCCAATGCTAGAAAATGACATGAGTAAACTACAGAACTCTTTAATTTCCTCAACATTATACATTGCAAATAGGCAACTTAAACAATCTCACGCATGTTAAAAGCAAGGAAAGCCACAAACAACAGTATGCGAATGAAAAAATGTGGTTCTCTGAAGCCTAATGTTGTACCAAGGAAGAAAACATCAGAAAGAGCCAACTCATGAACACATGACATGTAAAGAATGATGCACATTGTCATTCATTCTCACAGACATTAAAACTGCGAACAGTAAGTGAGATCTGCACACATTCTTTGTTACAAAACATGCCACACTGCATGGTGGACAGCCATGATTGGGTGCTCTTTGGGAGATTCGGCAATAACTGCGAAAGGTGCTAGGAAACAAAATGTGTAAATCATATATTTGGTTTTTTTTTTCAACAATGCACTACGAAGTTAAAAGCACAGAAACTAGACACTACAAGTGGTATGAAAATGACAAAATAATAATGCAGTTCTCTCCAAGCTTAAAATGATCTGTTTACAAAAACAATGAAAACATCCATACTCCAAACAAGAAAAGGAAATGACTAGAAATAAACAGGGATAGGTATGCAAAAAAGTACAAAACTGGTTGAGTGGTTGAACGAACTATCTGCATAATGTTTGTACAAAATAAAACAAAGCAACAAATTCGAATTAAAAAGCTTCAGTATACAGAAAAAGGTGCTTTCACAAAGGACCATCATCACCAGTGTTGCATTTCATAATACTATATGTGCATGCATGTCACCAACTGAATGCTGGTCATACATACATCTTGTAGAAACTGCATAAACACTTGAGCATTAGGCATGACATCAAATCCATTACAAAATCTACACTGCAAAAAAAGAAGCCGACTGCTTCACTGCTGCTGTTCCTGTTAGCATGACTAGAATGCACTGAAAAAAAAAAATGCAATGGCTGCATCCCTGTCATAGTTACATTCTACTATTATAACTAAAAAGCACTAAGGGAAAGGTAGCAGGTAAGGGTAAGAAACACTAGAAGGCACCATAAGGAAAAAAAAAAGAAAGGAGCAAAAGGTTTGCATCCCTGTCATTGTACATACCAACCACTATATTCCATCTCAAAAGCTGTTTGCAGTACTACAAAAGATAAGGGCAGCATGAACCAGCCATGATGGCATAAACTGCCCTTACCTTTTGTAGTGCAGCAAACAGCTTGCGAGGAGTACAGAAGGCACAGCAAAAAAAAGAGAGAATAAAATTCAGTGTTGCACACGGTGCTGCTCTTCACATTCTGCTGGTATAAAAAGAAGGAAGTTAACTGCCGAGATAGTTGGTTTTCAGAAATAAAAAAGGTATTTAGCATAACACAGACACACACAAGAAAGAAGACACCACGTGTACTTACTACAACTGTTTATTTAGGGGTAAGCAGTCGATGCATAGCTTTCACTGCTGATGTGCACATGTACAAGGCAACAGGAAAACAGCACCAATCTTATCAAAGCAGGTATGAGAAATATCTGTTCAGCCTCAAAGAAAAACTGAAGTGTCGCTGACGCAGCTCGAACCTGTTTAATGTATAGATGGTATCCTTTGCTCCCTGAAAGCTTGCTCAGCTAAGCCATCACATAAGCTACGAAAGCAAACAGGTCGGCTGTCAGAAGAGACATGGCCAGCATTTCGTAAAGTGGACCACAGTCTATAAAATTCTACTGTCATGTAGAAAAATCTTATTTTGCATAGGCAGGATTCTGCGCGAATGGCTAACTTATGGAACATGCAAAAGACATTAACAATGAAGGTGAGCGACTTGTCTTGCACCGTAGGGTTTGCACCAATTGTGAAAACTGGGTAACGGCTCATGAAACACTAGAAGCCCTTCATATAAAAAAGCAGGTTACAGCTGTGTCAGCAGCAAATTGGTTTTTCTTATAAGACTGAAGAAAAATTTCTCACGCATAGTTTGACAAAATTGGTGCTGTTTCCATGTTGCCTTGTACCCGTGCGCATCACCTGAGTAGGCTATGTGTATCGGCTGCTTTCCGCTGAACAGTTGTAAGTGCTGATGGTGTCCTCTGTCTTGTGTGCGACTGTTATGCTAAATAGCCTGTTATTATGCATGGAGAAAAGGCATTGAAAAAAAAAAAAACAAACAAGGTCTGAATACCACTGCCAACATTCTGGCATGAAAGCATCGTAAAATGAGGGAGCTGGCATGGGTTGTGCATCTGTTATTCTGTACAACCCCTAGAGGGCAGAGAAAATTGATAAAAAAAAAAAAGAAAACTTCCGGGGCTATCAGATCCACTGCAGTCAGTTACAAATTAAGAATGAAGGGGCGAATATCCCTCAAAGGAGGCTTTTCTGCCAATCAGATCGTTCTCAACACTGGTACCACTCCAGCCCTTGTCCACAGCTAACTAGGCTGGGCAGCTTTTTCTTTATCGGTACTGAACACCAGCTGCACTGCCTCTTTTTTGTCACCTACTGCCATGAAAGGGGGAATTCCTTTGTGGCTCAATTGATTGGGAGGCTCCTCTCTGTCAATTGTTGGAGGCCTACCTTTGCAAAATTACAAAGCTTCAAACTCGAGTTGTAAATGAGCACAGAAGGTGCCTTGATCCCAGCTGCTTGCTATTGTGGCACTGTTCATGGTGGCTGTGCAGCGCCTTTATGTGGACTTGGTCTTTGTCACAAGGCAAACACCACCCACTCTTTTGTGACGTCCGCAAAACTAAGTTTCATTGATGTTGAAGGCTTTCCATGTCACACCTGCCAGGATTAAAATCAAAAGCACGATTTAGATATATGAGCTCCCAAACAGAAGGAAAAAGTCCCACTGTTGGCAACTCCAAGTTTTTGGCACAGTCAAACCATACCTGTGTATTCAGTCAGTAGCCCGCGACTGCCCAGTGAGATGTCAGTCCTGTGGCCCTCATCGCTAAGTTGTGTTTGCAGCACAGACAGGAAAAGGATAGTTGCTAGGCAGCCGTGGAGGTGGTGGCAACCTGCAAGGTGTTCAATGCTTTAAAGATTTCTTGTGAAGTTTAATAAAGCAAATCACTGACTACAAAACACTGGCACAAATTCCACTATAGGATAAGAATTTAACCTCAAAATATGTCACATAAGGTTGAGAGTACTGAGTACACAATAGAAATATGTTTAACCAAGACACGCACTAGCAGCACAAAATAGTGCTGAGTGTAATATATGTATATTAATAACTCCTTGATGACCTCGAAGGCTAAACCTTTCCTTGTCTTCACCACCAGACACACCTGAAGAGAACCACCATTTTCCTGATTTATACATTCCTTTTTTTTTTATTGGGAGTCACTTTCTATGCTGGGTAAGGTTTCTGCCTCTTAGTTTGCCAAGTGTTTCATTCGCCATATGTAGAGAAGAAATAAATCTATGTATCATGTATCTATGTATGGATGCATTACCTATGTATGTATCTATACATGTATATATGTAGGTACCTATGTATGTATGCATCACCAGTTTTTCCTAGAACAAATGAAACAATATTTTAAACAGTGAGCATGCACCCAGAGCAAAAAAAAAGAATGCATAGCTCACTTGCTTGAGCTGTTGGGTAGGTGTTTTGTTTACATGAAAATTTGTGCAGACACAAAATAACAAGAGCACCAAACACAGACACAACAGCACAATGTGAAAAAGAGCATTAAATTAAATGAAGGCATTTCACCTTTGATGCTAAACACCTTCACTTCGGGAGGAGTCCATATGCTATCAAAAGGTTTGTGTGGAGTCACAGCTTTGTTGTTGAGGACAGCCAGAAGGCATACACTGAACCCATATTATAACATGGCTACATTCTATATGCCTTAAAAGTAAGTTAAGATTCAGTACTCTCTTTTCTTTTCCCAGTTCTGGATAGGAAGAGTATATTGGCCCTGAAGCAAGAAAACAAATGAAATTGATATGTTTTTGTGTATTAATAATAGGCTTTTCGTTATACGAGGTCCCTCCGAAAGATTTGCTTTCGACTTCTTTCTGTACCAACTGAACTGAAGCTTAATTTCTTAAAACATTTCCGCCAATAAAAAAAAAAAAAAACCCTGAGGACCAAAGCAAATAGAGCACCAGCACATCACACAGCATGCAGTTCAGGAACTTAAAAAGAACTAAATAGAGCTTTCTGACTATATGAAAATGTAAAATCACTTAATCACTGAATATATACGGACTATAGTATTGTTGTGGCAATGTAATGGCTGACTGTAAACATGTTATGAACTATTAAAATTAAATCACTGCAGAATGTTTGTACGCCGTTCCTATCTCGCCATGTGTTTCAACTTGTGCCTGTGAACAGACCGAGAGTATTTTGCTAGCAGTTGGGAGAGTCGCTGTGGCCAGAATGCACCTTACCCTCCCCTCTAAGGCGGCTTATTGAGATCGTTCTTTTTCTTTTTCGCAACCGCGGCATAACTTAGCGCGCATAGAGCTCTGCAGGCTGCCATAAACAATGCACGGCTTCCACTCTACGGTGCGTATTTTCTGTATCTTGCTGCAGAGTGAAGGCCACACTAAGCATGCAGACTTTCGTGCTCAGTTGTGTTTCCTGGGAAAGTGTTAGAACCAGCAGCAATCAACGAAAGACGTCGGATCGCCAAGCTCATTTTGAAGAATTACATCGCGAGGTTCCGCCGCCAATGGCAGTTCACGAAATGCGGCGAGTGGAATTACAAGCGCAAAACCTTCCTGCATGCACAAAACTATAGATGCGCCATAAAACACCGCCTTTCGTACTGACTAAACGGTCCGCGCGCGCTATCTTGCTCGCCCATACAGCCTGCGCCGGCGGATGCAAACAACGGTCCTTGCAGCATTTTTATCGGAAAAAGAAAACACTCAGTCACTTTACTGCTCCATTAAGTGACTCATTTAGAAGAACCAATTTCTTACTCACCCAGCGAAGCTTGCCTAGCAGCCAGAAGTAGCAGCCGCTGTGCGGGATACATTTTCAACGCAGTCACAAACCAACGGCCCAACGTTCAGACACGACTAGACACGACGAAATGGCCAGCGGCCGAGCAGCGCATTGATACAATAACTTTAAAAACAATAGAAATCTGAAATATATTCCATAAAACAAGCTATACAAGTAAAATGTAACTGTTGCTTATGACGTATTTGTTTCAAAACGGTAAATACAACCTGCGTCTTGCGTAATTATTTTGGCGCACTATTTTCTATCTCGCTGTAAAGAGGAGGGGTGCAAAAAGGCCACGGCGCGGGAAGTTTGGGAATGGCGGATCGTGCATAGCTGGCGTTCCGTATTAACATCGGCGCAGCAAATCGTTCCTCTGTGCGAACTACTGGCTTTTATCACACACGGATACATCGCTAGCTTACTTTGTCGTAGTGAACACTCGGAGTTTGGAGTCTTCCGGCGGACTGGACTGCGCCCAGCGAGGTCGAACACAGTACGCGTGTGGCTATGGGCTGCACCAATAAACGATGCAGAAATGAAGGTGTCAGCGGCTTTTGTACATTATGTTCAGATACCTGCATGCTGGAAACAGCCCAGATTGCATGCTTAATTCAAAAGCGCAGGCACTTAGGATACAGCATTTTGCAAGCTGAAAAATTGCTAGAACAAACCTTCGACAATTTATACTTAGAGTATGCAGAACAGTGTCGTCCAGTTAAATTGTGTACATATTGCACTATAGGCGCATATATGTGATCCCGAAACGTCTTGTGAGGAAGTATTGTAGACTTCTGATGCAGAACTCTAGAAGACATCTGGCTTAAGCCGGCTAATAACTGTCTTGCGTAGCTGAAGACATAAAAATTCTTCACAAGACAGATTCCAGACATCTTGCCGATGATGTCTTCTAGACT
>JAJIZL010059685.1:2140-15480 GCA_023969395.1 Amblyomma maculatum
CTGCTTATCTGATTCTAATTTAAGATAATTAGCATTAGCAGCATTTGTTGTTTTAGTGGTTATTTTATTAAAATATACAAAAGGAAAGAAAAGATGTTTGCCAGCCCCGGTATCTGATATCTGAAGCACCTGAACAGGGGCGGTTGAATTAAAGGGATAGCGAGGAAGGGGTAGAGGAAATCAAAGAGGTGAACGATAGGGAGAAAGGACAGGGTAGGTAAAAATAAAAAATATATATATACACTATGACACAATATACAGTAGTTCGCTTGAGGCCCAGAGTAACGAATGCAGCGAGCTGCCAAAATGCGGCCAGGAAGGTAGCTTGCTTAACTTCCTTCAGGTCACTTGCAGCTGCCTTGTTACTGTATACGTGTTAGCAGACTATAAACTTGGGCTGATATCTCATATGCAATGCTGCTTGGTAGAGCACTCACTTCATTTCAGTGTTTACATGTGTCTATGCCATTTTTTGTTTTTGCTGTCAGCAGTCTTGGAGACGCAGCCGCTCGTTTATTCTGGACAACTTTCGCATCCTTGGCTCCCTACATGTACAGTACATGTGCAGTACTGAATATATGTGTATTATATTCAGTATTTTCATTTTATTTTTCAGTGCATGAGAATTGTTTCTGCTATGGATAGCTATTTGTTAAGTGACTGAAAAACATTTATAGCTGCAATTAAAACATATGAGTGTCAATCTGTGAGGCCACATTGTTGCCATTGTCTTTGGTATCGTCTGGACATGCCACACCCTATACCCAATGAATTACCTGTATAGTCATTCCACCAAACTGAAATCGAATCTGGGTTGCAATACACACTTATACTCTATAATACCCCAGTACTCAACCCAACACTACGTCTCGTAACTGCCACACTTGTTGGCTGCTTACTGCACCGAGCTACTCCAGCACTTACTGTTAGCACTACACACCCATATATTTTTTTTATTTATTTAGCTATTTATTTCAAATACCCTAAGGGCCTTTGCGGGCATTACATAGGGAGGGATTCATCAAATAAACACAAATAATTTACATTACAAGCAAAGAAAAAGCTGTAAGCAGAAATAGGTGCACAAAAAACCATGAACAATTTATTCAGTGACATCTAGAGGCTAGAATCTAAGAAAGAAGACATCTAGAATGGGAGCAGTTAAGGATAAGAGTAGATGGAGAATACCTCAGTAATCTGCGATTTGCTGATGACATTGCCTTGCTAAGTAACTCAGGGGATGAATTGCAAAGAATGATGACTTAGACAGAAAAAGTAAAAAAGTAGGCTTGAAAATCAATATGCAGAAGACTAAGGTAATGTTTAATAGCCTAGGGAAGGAAAAACAGTTTACATTAGGTAGCGAAGCACTGGAAGTAGTAGGTGATTATATCTATTTAGGACAGGTAGTAACAGCAGATCCGGACCATGAAAGGGAAATAACAAGGAGAATAAGACTGGGATGGAGCACATTTGGCAAGTACTCCCAGATTATGACTAGCAGTTTATCGGTATCGCTCAAGAGAAAAGCATACAACAGTTGCAACTTACCTGTACACACCTATGGGACTGAAACGTGGAAGCTAACAAAGAGGGTTCTACTAAGGTTGAGGACAACGCAGAGGGCTATGGAAAGAAAAATGGTAGGGATAACGTTAAGAGATAGGAAGCGTGCAGAGTGGGTCAGAGAAATAACTCAAGTCACTGACATACTAATGGAAATCGAGAAGAAGAAATGGGCATGGGCAGGACATGTAGCGCGAGGAAAGGATAAGTGATGGTCGCTTAGGGCAGCAGACTGGATTCCAAGGGGAGGAAAACGTAGCAGGGGGCGGCAGAAAATTAGGTGGGTGGATGAGATTAAGAAGTTTGCAGGGGTCAAGTGGATGCAGCTCGCACAGGACCGGATTAATTGGAGGAATATGGGAGAGGCCTTCGCCCTGCAGTGGGTATAGTCAGGCTGAGGATGATGATGATGATCTAGATGCTTAAATTAGCATTACCTCATAGTATAGACATCCGCTCACTTGTCCTTGTTGTCATCCATGGCTTGGGCTTGCAACCTCCGACTGCTTGCTCCTTCACATCCTCGTAGGATAGTCGTGCATGGCGTGTGAGTGCCGTAGATATAAACCAGTATCCTTCAATACTCTAACCTCACCCAGTATTATTGAGCACTAGACTGGCTTCAGCATTTTGCGCTACCCTAGCTTAAGCATCTGTTGCGAAATTAAATATTAGCAGCCACATTCTCCCGATGTTGGACATCAGTATACAGAACAACAGAATGATGATGGGAAATCGTATTTCCAGAGATACAACACAAATGGAGTTTTAGGCCTCAGGAAAGCTTTAGATAAATATTTCACTTGATCTCAAACAGTTCAGGCCTGCCATAGTCAAGCCCCCACTTCGCTAAAAAAGAAAAGCAAACGAACAGCAACTGCACTCTAAAATGCAAATGCATATGGATACATTGATGTCATTTGAGAGGCTACACATTTCACATTCATGTGACGCAATCATGCGCAGCCACTGTCACTTCCTTGATACTGTCCAGACCTGTACCTGCTCATTGTGCCTTACGTTCCCTATTCCTGTGAACTGTTTCAGAGCTTTCTCCTTGTCAGCGGCTTGTGTCACCTTCTTCCCACGCTTACAGCCACTTTTGCCCTTGCATGCAACATGCTTGATTCCATGACCTTGAAAAGGCTATAACAAGTTCCTGCATGCACATGGAAGCAAATTTGTAAATATGTTGTAAGGCACAATGCTTTGGTGTTATACTGCTACACTTGTCTGTTTATTTGTTTATCTGTTATGTCTGGGTAAGTTCTGTTACGTCTTTTTTTTTTGTCCTACTGTTATATGTGCTTGGTTTTTCCATAACCACTTCTCTTGATGTCATACGACTCGAGATGCTTGGGGCATTAAACCCCATAAACCAGTTACCAACCAACCGTCTCTTGGCACTAGCCTGATTTCTTTTATTCCACAGTTTTTCAGTGGCAAGAAAGCATGCTGTCATCAGTCTCTCCTTCCTCCATCCTTCTGATCGCTATGTGGTTATTTCTTTCCCTGTATCATATAAGGGGGACACTCTCCTATGTATAGATAAATCAGGAACCGTGCGGTACCCACTTATTGCAACATTCTTAACAAAACATATTCACTGCAGCTTAAATATGGTGCTGTCATTATATCATAAGCAGAACAGGCCTCTCGGCACCCCTGCTCCTGGCCTACCCCGACGTGAAGCAACTTTGCTGTGCTGCCTGTGGGTTGGTGTAGTGTTCACAAATTCTCATTCGTTTGTGATAGGTATGGCTAATAGCCCTGCATGTGCAACCTGTGGGTCTGACAAGACTATAGGCCACATTCTTTGCGACTGGACCTCATACAATGCGGAAAGACAGTTTCTCTGCCCTGCACTAGAGTGTCTATATGGACACCCGCTGACAGAAATCAAGGTTATATGCCATTGGCTGCGGCGATCGTCTGCGGTGAAGACCTCCCAGGCACTGCTCTGCTTCATGAAAACCACGGGCCTGATCGGTAGACTGTGATTTTGCTGCGATGCGACGTGATATGGCTGTGATGTGACAGTACTGACTTCATATTTCTGTAACTTTCTTTTACACATCACTTTTATATCCACTTACCCCCTTCCCCCAGTGCAGAGTAGCAAACCGCTTTCTTCTTCGGTTAACCTCCCTGCCTTTCCTCCTCTTCCAACACCCCTGCCTATAGTTACACTCAGAACTTGCCTGTGCAATGAACCTAAACCTGAAGTTGAAGACCAAGATGAGGTGAAAAGCAACATAAAGTACTGCAGTTCATGGTCAAGACTTTTATAGAGACTCCAATTATAGTTTGATTCAACGGCAAGTATCCGAAGGCTGTTTGCTATGCAGCACGCACGGTGTGGATGTTCTTGATTGCATACAGCTTCCAAATTTATTCAACTGTCACCACATAGAAACGAAAGAATGCGTCATTCTAAGCATTTAGTCGAGTATCGAGCACACTGTGATACGTTCATGTTCTCCTTCTTTCCCCTGGCGGTCCGCGAATGGCATAATTTAGCCGATGAAGTGGTTAATTGCTCATCACTAGATGGGTTCAGTTCACGGCTGGCAATTGTTCCTTGAGTACCCTATATATGTGTAGCCTGACTTCTGTACAAATATAGTGAAACATGTGTCTTCAGCGTGATTGTATTGTATCATATCCTTCTTTTCCATTTCTTGTTCCACACTGCCATATAGAATTATATAAAAATTAGACAAGTGTGGATTGTCAGTATTCCTGTCATTTGCTGTTTCTATATTATGCCCCAAACGTGCAACAGCCTCCAAAAGGAGGCTAGCAGTATGTATGAAATAAAATAAACCAGTTTAGAAAGCTGGTACCTTTCCTTGCCTTTTGGACGGAACACAAGTTCTCGGGCCATACAGGATCTGCAACTGCTATGGAGGGTCGCACGGACAAGCTAGGCGCTGCCCGATCAGTTCATGTTTCATTGTCAGTATATTTTATGTATATACTAAGGGATACCCCCCCTTTTTTTTTTCTCACTGTGGCCAAGGCCAGACAGGAAAGGAAAGAGGACAGGCCATGGTCCTCTTGCCTTGTGGAAGGCGAGGGGACGGGTGAAAGGGATAAATTGAAGACAAAGTGTAAGGTCACTAGGGGTGAGTTGGCTCCTTTTCCAAGGGTAGGGAACAGTGGCCTATCATACCTTTTCTGCCTAGCCTTGGCCACGCTGCCATAAGTTGTCTCCGAGTGTAATTGAAGTCGAAAATGACTATTAGTGGGATTTGTTTTTATGCTATGTATGGCGTAAATTTTTTTTTCGTAGCCAAACTGAATCTCCCTTTCATGCCTCGCCAAACTCGTCGAATTTGCGCCTAATTTAAGCGAAAAACGCCACCCTTCTGCGCAAATTAAATTTACAAAATTCGCAGCCATTATCATCATTATCGTTTTTGTAGCGTCTCGCGCCATCTGTTGTGTATGTACACCAAAAAGAAAAAAAAAACATTCAAGATGGCTGCCTCCATGTTTTGCGCTGAGACGCATAAGTGACCGTCTTTTTTGAAGATTTCTCGTCCTGAATGTTTACCCATAACAAAGTTTCACGGTCCTCGCTAATAAATAACACGTCCCGCATCCAAGGTGCTGCTTTTTCTTGCAGGTAAGGACATAAGACGTCAAAGGGCCGCCGCACGTCCTCGCGACGGCGCGATTGTTCCCGCTATACGAGATGTTGCGTTTTGTTGCGCCGGTTGTTTTGTGCTTTATGAAAGTTATATCTTTGTGCTTAGGTTCAGAAGTGTGCACCTAAGTGCCAAGGAATGGTCGACGCCGAGACTGAGGAGGTTGAATCAGGACAAAAGATGTAGGCTTTTCTCTGGCTGTCCAAACTCTATTCTGATCTGCTTACCGCTGTCTTTGCCCGAATTCTATCGCTTTTAATATAATTTATTAACCTTTTTTCCTCGGCCAGCGCATTGATGAGCACTGCGGCTACGTAGGGCCTATCGCGCGGTATTCGAGGGAACTGCTCTGGATTGCATAAAATGCCACCACGGTAGGGAAGATTTCTCCTTTGGCTACTACTCTTGTCTGCACCCCTCGCTCTGTTGATGACATTCGAAACGGCACCGCATTTTCATTTACCTTATGGAATGAAAAACGCAAGCGGTTTAACTACCACCGAGGCACTTTTTTGTGCGACTTTTATGCTTCTGAGTGTTCTTTGCTAGAAGCTCTCCGGCACCGATGCTTGCTGCTTGTGCTAGTGGAACGGTAGAAGTAGTGGCGTTCACGGTTGACATTGCTTGAAAGCAGTTTGTCTAGTGAACACTTCGCAGACTTGCAGCTTGTGTCAACAATACGGCTGTTTAATGCAGCAAAATAGAAAAATATTAATGCCATTGTCATGAAGCGAGCCCAAGCTTTTAAGAATGGAATTATCTAGTGGTTGCGTAGCGTTTGACCCAACAGTCAGACAGATGACTCCACAGGCTGAGAATATTTAGTCAGCCATTTCCTTTCCTGTCCTGTGTACGTACCCTCTATTTTGTAATGTTGGTAATTTCCTACACCTAGAATAAAGCAGCTTGTGCTCTGCCCTGTGAACCATTTAACATCTCCTATTCAGGTCCCAGCACGAGTGCCAATGCTTTTTTGTGGATAGTGCATCAATCAGGCCAGTAAAAGACTTTACTGCCAAATAGTGTCATAAGCTTGAGCTTATTGAAGGCACTGTGCAGCTGAAAAAAGCCATTTAGCAATCGCCATTCCTTGCAACTTTCAGGGTCCAGGGTGTTTCCGAAATGCAAATTTATTGAAGAACCCTGGCTAGTCTTGTTCAAGCTTGGTTGCGGGCTAGAGTGCATCATTTTAAATGATGCACATTAGCCAGCTGGCAAACTTGCACTGCAACAATTTGCACAATGCTAACGAATTAGGAACTGCCCAACAGCTTGAAGTAAGCTTGAAGCATGCAATAAAAATGGATTCCTCACAGTTAAGCAAGGTGCGAAACTTTTGATTATCGGTTTTCAGATGGGCATCTTATGCACAACAGCTGTGCAGGAAACATGGATTTCACGTTTGGCGAAAGGAATTTTGGCTTTGTACACATCTTTGAATGAAGCTGAGCATTGGGCTTTTCAAAATGCATCATTTCATTTTTTGCATGTGCAGCTTTGTGGCCAAGCTTTACCTTAGCTTTGGAAACAGGTGCCGGCTTTGTCACTGCAGCCTCCTTGCACACAGCGCAGGTTGTGCACAAATGTTGCTTGTTTGCAAGGCAAAATCTTGTAGAAAATGTTTCTGCACCTGAACTTATGCCTACAGGTACACCAGCTGGGAAAACTTTGATTGCTGATCCCAAGGATACAGGTTTACTCTCAGCTGCGGTGGCAGCTGATGGAGGCGAAATGCAAGGCGGCTTTGTACTTTGCGATGTCAGTGCACATAAAAAACCCAGGTGGTCAGACTTTTCTGGAGCTGTCCACTACAGCATCCCTCATAGCCAATATACATTAAACCCCATAAACCGAACAGAACACTTGTCAACTGTAACTTCCATGAGGAGAAAACAATCTATGCAGCTCAAAAGCAGGCCCTGTGGCTGCAGACAGTTCACGAAAATGTACATGCGAAATTAATTGAAAAATAAAGTACAATCCCTTTGTGCATGTTACATAAGGCATTGCAATCCAAGGCAAGCACAGATGGTGGGGGTAGGTGCAGCGTATGTCTAGTTATCAAAAGGCAGTATTTCTGTGCATATCAGCAAAGTATATGGGGTTTTATTTCCAGGCTGTAGGAGGGCCACAATTTTAGCCTCTTGGGAACCTTTATTGTGCACTACTAACACTGCTGCATATCATATGGGCATTTTTGCATATTGCCTCTATTGAAGCTGCATCACTTTTCTAGGTAAAAGTGAATATTCTAGTGTCTCATTGCAGGTCTGCAATAATCATTGTAAAAATGTTGAGAATTTTTCAGACGACTGTGTACAAACTTGACTAACTACACATAACTCTCCGCATCCACAAAACCATATGCTGGCTTAGTCCTTTATCTCAGAGCTTCATTTGTCATTGGGAATTGTGCCAGTATTGCCAGTGACAAGTGGCACTTGTCCAACCTGCTCTTACATTGCTTGCACTGCCAATGAAAAAGGAATAGATTTGGTAAATACATTGATTGCATTTTCAACTCTACAGAGCCATAGTTATCCATGGAAAAAAAATGTGCATTTCAGTCTTTAGCACACATTTTTGGCATGACAAAAGTCATTTTATGATAGTGCCACACACAAAGAGTGCCGGTGGCGGTGATGCCTCAACAAAAAAGAGCTCTTTCGTAAAGTAGTTCAGACAGCAGCTTCGCTGACAATCTAGAATTTGTACCTGACAGTTACTCTGACCCCGTTTGCGATGTGCATACACTGGTAAAACAAAAAAACAAAGATGGCGAAGTGACAGCATGCTTTACTAATGAAGGAAACTTTTTAGAATTAGAATGGTATGAAAAACATTACAACTAAACCTGGCGATGTTAGTATGTTTTTCGGGAGTTAATTTGGCGGTTACGGGGTTAACACGCAGCTAACTCCATATAATTAGCATCAATTAAATTTAAATGCTGTGTATCTTGGGGACCATCATTAACAATGTCATGCATGTGAGCCATCACATACTTGAGTTCATTAAACATACAAAATATGTAGGCACCTTTTATTCAGATAGCATTTGTATACAAAATCAAAAGCACCATGGCAATGTCAGAAGCAGCTTAGGCATATAAGCACAGCCTATTTTGAACATGATGTGGAACAGGTTCCTTAGCCCTCATATTTTTCAAAGTCTGCTAACAAACAGATGTGCATTTGCAAAAACCTGCATGGTATGCAGATGAGCCATTCCTGCCACTAACAAAATGAGCCACTTCACAGATTTCCATATGGTCCTTCCAGGCTTTGAACTCTGCAAAAAGAACGCTTTTCGAAGTTGTCAAAAGTGAGTCTCAAAAAAAAGACAGCAAGAAACAGAACTCTTGTAGACTGGAAAATACAAAATACAAAAAAAAAGTACAGGTATTGCCAACACCAGCGGATTGCACAAGTAAACTGCGTATGTTGACATCAATATTTGGAAGCAGATTTCAGAGGCTAGGCTACACTGCCATGCAGTCAGCCATAACTACTGCTGGATGAATGTCAACATATCCAAAATGAGCTAGATAACTTCTTATCAAGTTGTCCTTTGTGTGCCTTCATAGAGGCTCTGACTAGGCTCAAACATGGCAAATAGACTTGTCCTCCGCACTCATTGGTTCTTTACGATGCCTGTCACTGGAAAGGCCTAAAGCTTCTTCTATTGGTTCATTGACTTGAACGAGAACATCTTCGGTGTAACTCCGCCTGGTTGGGTACTTGAAACAAAAGTTTAAGAAACACCATCACCAACCAAATTTTTTTATTAGAACCAGACGTTTCGGGTCCAACTCGGTCCCTTCCTCAGGGACGACTAAAGTTTGAGGCCCGCAGCAGCAGGCACACGTGGCGAAGTCCAATTGTGTAGAGAGCCAGGGTAGCGTCCCCGGATTCCTGTTCACTGCTGCAGCTGTCAGCCAGATGAACCGAAAAAAGATGTGACGTCTTTTGAAAGGATTGGTCTCCACATCAAGTATGTTCACCTCGTCAAAGGCGATTTTGTGGTCGGCGCATTCGCAGTGCTCGGCGAGGGGGGTTGCTTTTCGAGTTCAATTGCCGGGCGTCATTTTTGTGCTGAAATATGCACCGACGGAGATTTTTTGTTTCGCCGATATACGAGGCAGAGCGCTCGGAGCACGAGATTTTATAAATAACGCCTGGTTATTTTTCTCTGGGAATACGGTCTTTTGGTAGCGGCAGAAAATGGCAGACTGTTGAGGTAGGTTTGTGCGACACGCGTGCAAGCGCCTCACTGGTGCCCGTCACGTATGGGAGCACAATGCGAGGGCGCTTCGTCGTTTCCGTGCTGACTGACCCTCTTGTCCTGCTAGCTCGACGGCAGGAAGCACATTGGAATAAAGGCGCGTTATAGCCATTCTTCAGATCGGCTAAGCATAGGCCGCTGCCTGCTACTGCGGGCCTCGAACTTTAGTTGCCCCTGAGGAACGGACCGGGTTGGTCGCTAAATGTTGGGTTCTAATAAATAATTTGGTTGGTGATAGTGTCTCTTAAACTAGTGGTTCATCACACCGATTAACAAGCTAATGGCAGAAGGAGCACAGGTAACTTCTTCAAGAGCCTACATATCGTGCTCTTTGCAACCATGTCTTCTTATTCCATCATTTACTATCAGTCAAAAAGAACTCAGTACTCTGTTTGACAGCATTATCTGCACACTGGATTCACTTTCAGAGTTTATTTCGTTGCAACAAGGTGCCAATCACGACAAAGGCACTGGTCGTTGAACAACAGAATGCCCAGTGCTCAGTTGAAAGGCAACAAGGAAACAGAGGTAAACCTGCCAAGTACAATGATCAAGAACAATGTAGAAGCAGTGTTGTGTTGTGGCAATTATTCGAGGTAAATCTCTGTGCATCATCATTGTACAACAAAAAGAGCAAAAGCTGCGTCCAGGTGGTGTAAAGCGTGAAAAAAAAAAAGCTTTGCGGTATGACTTCCCCCTCAAAAGAAGCATCGGCCCAATGCTCTACATTGAATAGAAAGGTAGGCAAAAATAAACATCAAGCAAAATATAAACATTGTCCATCAGTTATAATAGGGCTTTAGGCACACAACATACAATTTCTGGACATGTATCACCCCTGGGGTGCTGTCAGCAGCATCTGGGGACAATTCCATAGCCCATTTCATCTAGATGAGTGAACTTGATTTGCGGAAACAGCAGCATAAAATTTATGGTTTTCATTAAATTCACGATGGTGATTCAGCATCCAAACCTAGAGTCGGTCTGCTGGCTTGTAATCTTCATTGTCATTGTAGGTTACGTTAGGCATTGGTGCCTTGCTGGCTTTTTATGCGCAGCTGGGCGAGTCGTCGGGCTGCTTCTGCACGCTGAAGGTAGGCAGTGACACTGAGGCTGTCCTTTTCCGTTACATGTGGCATCAGCATGACATCGAGCGCTGTATTAAGGAAGCCTTTAAAGGGAAACTGCACCGGTTGTAGATTTTGATGAGTTTCAAGGAATCAAATGATTACAGCTTCCAGGTTAAGCATGCAAGATATCTTCGCTCTAGCGTTTCAAACAATGGCGCAAATAACGATTTAAACCGCTTCAGCTATCGAGCTTCTCTTCACCACACAGCGACGCGTGGGGGGCACGTAATGACATCATTGACGGCACCGGTATGTTTCCTGCATAGAATAACTTGGTTGGAAGAAGTAAAAACAAGGCTACCAAAATTGAAGGCCCAGAAACATTGTTTGATGGCATCAAAAAAGGCACCGCATGATGTGGGCGAAGGTAACGAAAAGAAAAAATATTACCGTCCGTGATGTCATCATTGAGCCTCTATGCAGTCCTTCAGTGCTGTGAGGAGAAGCTCGAATTGTAATCGTTGATTACTTCATCAGTTTTAAAGATAGCACAATTACCGACAGCTTATGGAGAGTCAAATCCTTGAATGTCGCAGAATTCTCGAAAAGTGATGCAGCTACGCTTTAATGGCTCATACTGTCGGCGTTCGTTCGGTCACAATATAGCTTTCAATCAATTACATCACCTGAAACCGAAACTAATGTCACTGGAAAGATAAAAATCCTGCATCCACCAGGAATCGAACCTGCATCCCTCGCATTGCCAGCCTAAGCTTTAACCAACTGCGCCACGCCCAGGATCGTGAACTACACATTAATCTTGTCTACAGTGATTTGGTTTGGTTTGGTTTGCGGGGTTTAACATCCTAAACCGACTCAGGCTATGATAGATGCCGTAGTGGAGGACTCCGGAAATTTTGACCACCTGGGGTTCTTTAACGTGCACTGACATTGCATAGAACACAGGCGGCCTTGCTTTCGTCTCCATCGAAAAGCGGCCGCCGAAGCCCAGTTAGGATCCCGCATTCTTGGAAACAGTATTCGAGCTCCGTAACCACTGCGCCACCCTGGCGGGCCCTTGTCTATCGTGAGGATGAGTTAAAACACACATCATAATTCTCCTTGTCTGCATGATGCTGATGCGGCCACTCCCCTTTGTAGTGAGGGATCACAGAGTTCTTCATTAGGCCAATAAATAAAGGAGTAGGAAAAGAACAAGAACTATACCAACTGCTGTGCATTGGTCAAAAGTCCAGAAAAAAGAAAAGAGGAAGGAAAAGAAGGGGGGAGTCCTTCAACAATCTTCTCGTTTAGGCCCCCAGTCAAGGCGGTGCTTTGTCACCTCTACTGCCCTACCCAGGGTGTGCTCTTTGGGTGGTGACATAGACTGCAGACCAAGTGCTATCGAAAGAGTCTCCATCAGTGCTGATATCGCAGTTGTAGGGGGAAAGGGCCACAGTTTCGGGCACTCGATCACAACATGCTGTATGGTTTTATCAACTGCGTCGCACTTGGAGCACTTGTGCGCAGGAAACCACTCCGTGCCTCGCAGAGTAACCCGCTGCCGTCCGCTGTCTTGTGTGTTGTCATAGATGTTCTCATTAGCGATCGTGTGTTTTGTGCTGGAGTCCACCGCCAGGGATGACTTCGCCCGTGCTTCGCTGTGCCATCTCTTCATTTCTGCTTCTCAAACCTGGTTATGGATCTGCTCTCTCCACGCAAGCTGGAGTATCTCCAACAGGCCGGCTTGTGGAATTCCGTACTCCTCTGTCAACCTTCGCGTTCAAAGCATCCATCTGGTGTTGGAGCACTTGAGTACGATGTACTTGTATACCTCGCTGGACCATCTATGGTAAAGTGCTCAGCCGGCGCTGCAAGGCAAGCTTGGCGGTTGTCTCACATGCGATGATAGTAGCGCTGACAATAACGCTGCAATTAGTGATAATGACAATGACGGCATTAGCAATGATAACGGTGCATTTAGTTGATAATGATAATGAAAGCAAACGTGATGCACCGTGTGCACCAGCAACGCTCAGCCTTTCGCACTTCTGCAGTGTAGATTCCACAGTGCTCTCGGAATTTTCGGGCTCCCTGCCATACACAAGGTGGAATGGAGTTGACCTGCTTCTTCGCTCCTATCCGGCAGCAACAGCGCGGCGGGCTACTGTGCTGACATTAAAGCGAGAAACTAGTTAAATCGGCTTAACTTTCAGGCCGACTGACTGCTAATGCATGCAAGGAGGACAATGCCACGGACAACGAGAAGTGGGGTTTTTACACGACGGATATTATGATGTGCTTCTCGCCTTCTACAACGATAATTAGTCTGAAGAAGCCTTTGACCCTTTGCTTCGGCGTTGCGAGTCAGGTAGTCAGTTGCTACTATTATCCACTTGTTGCTAGATGTCAATCTCGGGAAATGACCTAGTAAGTCCATTCCGATCTGTTGGAATGGCCTCGCAAGTGATTGGTTTGGTTGTATATCCTGCAGTCTTGTTAGCAGTGTTTGGTGGCGTTAGCAGTCGCAGCAACTCCTGACATAGTGCGTGACATTAGCAGATAGACGAGACCAATATGGGCCCATGTTATTTAACCTGAATGCTACTGAGAGTAAAATAAAGTTAAGACGCGGAGCTGTAGGCTCATCATGAGGGGCCTGTAGGATTTCATCGAGAAGGCCCACAGGGACAAGTAAATAGGCGGTCAGGGTGCGAACGCCATTATAAAGCGCAAGGGAGGCTAGTCCACGTTTGAACACTCTAAG
>JAJIZL010059686.1:0-19938 GCA_023969395.1 Amblyomma maculatum
ATATTGCAATGTGGTTCCAAATGTCTGGCTGGTGTGCGGCGACATGCCACAAAAGGAGTCGCACCGTTCTGGGAGGCATTCTCGCTCTGGGTGATACCTGCGTTTCCTCCTTCAGCTGAGGCAGCCAACTTTGGCTTGGAAGTAGGTGTTTTTGATGACCGTGTTCCGTATGCGAGTAGATGCATAGGGACACATTATTCGGTTTACCTTTACTGATGGCGGGTACTCCCAGGTGTGTACGTAATGACATCTGTCCCTACCAGGAGCTTACGAGTAGTCTTTCGCTTTACAGAGGGCCTCTGGAGAGACCTGCGTCTCCACTTGTGATGGTCGAATCGAAAGAACTGCGTGGGAGCAAGATCAGCCAGCCAAACTTAGCATGGAGGCACATGACACTTCCAAGGAAACCAGCGCACTCATGGCTTCCTGCGAGATGTTTCATTGTGCACCGCATTGTACCCTAGATCCCATAAGCATACATATTCTGTTTGCGTATTGGCCAATAAAATGACAAAAATGTGAGTGTGCTGTGATGGTTATAAAACATGTTAGCGGAGAGACATTGGTTTGTCATCTTGTTAACGCATCGACCAAAAACGGTATGTGCAGCTGAAATGAAATGTGCAAATCACAGGGCACCTTGAAATAAGTAATTTAATTATAACGACTACAAGTACTGCGGCAGATTTTGTGAGGAACGAATTCATTATCACGTAAATGGTGTCTCCGAGCTTTACATTTGCTGTCCTTGGACACACACTGGAAAGTTAACTTATGCACTTTCAAGGCTTGCCAAATGAACCAGGCTGATACCATTTAGCAGCAGTGGTCATGTTTCGATTGAAGCGAGGCGCACGGCGCCCATGTACTATACTATGAATATGCACGTATACTTTCCCACTGATAAGAAATAAAAAAGAGAGAAATTACTGCAGTATTCCACTACGGCGTCCATCACAGTCGATGTCACTTTGTAGCTGTAAACAACATAACACTGTATACACAATACCGGAACCTATTTGGCTGTTTCTGTTCCAGCTGCGTCTACGACCTTCCACAACACACGTCATTTAAGGCTTCCGTGATCCGCCTCGCTACAAAATAAAGCTTTATTATGAGCTGTAACGCTTAAATAGTACTGCAGTGCTGTCCTTTAGCTGACCTATTCAACTTCAGAGCAGAGGCGGAGTTCAGCTCATTTGGCCAATCCCACTTTAGCGTGATAATGTTGAAAGCACCGTTATACACAATATCTGGCATCGTCATTATGAGCGTTAAGTACTGGAGGGGGTACGTATTCCTGCTTATGATGAAGGCGTGTGAGAGTTTGAAGAGGTCGTGTATTTTCATGCCTGGGTTTCTATTAGTAATTCTATGTATTAGTCTGGCTGCTTGGTCGACCGACAGTTTGAGTTGGTGGATTGTTTTCGCGTTTACACAGTTTGGAGGCTGAACCCCAGGGTCTTCATCACCTGAACCTCTGTTACCTCCATTCCCTATATAATGACTGTCATCAAAGATGCATTCAGTTTTGCCTTTATGAACAACTATAAGCTCCGCTTTTTCAGGGGAGCATTCGAGCTCTACTTTCCTCACCGCTTCATAGATGACATGTTCAGCTGCTTGATGAGCGGCCTCGATTTTATCATCACAGCCCTTTCTTTCCACACAGTAAAATCGTCCGCGTATAGGTTGTGCTGTACTCCTGCTATATTTACTAGTCTAATAGGATCTTGATTAGTGACAGATTAAAAAGGAATTAAGACAGGACAGCCCCCTGAGGAGTGCCCCTTTTTCTCAGCTTTATCGAGTCTGATTTCCGAGTGCCCACGCGCAGCTCTACCGTGCGCACACTGAAAATGCCCTAATGGAGTTTATGCCTTTCGCCCAGTGTTAATTTCTTTTCGGGGATCTCGTATAGTATAATGGGAGACATCGTCGAATGTTTTCTTTAGGTTGAGAGCCAGAATGGCCTGCATATGTATCTTGTTAGATCTGTTAATAATGTCATGTGACAGTTGAAACATGATAAGGTTTTGATAAGGTTCCGCATAATAAACTACTTCTGAAGCTTAATACGATTAGAGTGCCTGCACCACCCATCAACTGGATTTCTGTTCACTTAAAACAGAGAACACAGTATGTGGAGATTGACGGATTCTGCTCCTCCTCACTTGATGTTACCTCCGGTGTTTTTGATTTATATAAATAATTTGGTCTCTTTTATTGATGGAAATGTTAAAATTAATCTTTTTGCTGATGATTGTATGCTATTTAAAGAAATTCGCTCTGGTTCAGATCAAACCCTGCTTAATACAGCTTTAAATGATGTTGCGTGTTGGTGTAACCAATGGGGAATGTCACTGAACCTTGAGAAAACTGTATTTATGCGTATTACGAGAAAGAAGATGCCTCTGGACTTTGTCTACACACTTAAAAATATACATGTGACCAAAGTAAATAAATACAAGTATTTAGGCGTAATAATTAATGGCCAGTTAACATGGAGTGATCACATTTCCCATATAACTTCATCTACAATGAAAGATCTGGGTTTTTGAAGACACAAGATGAAAGGGGCACCAAGTAACGTAAAAAAATTAGCTTATGAATCTATTATTCGGCCAAAACTCGAGTACGCTGCCGTGGTGTGAGACCCTCACACGAAAAACGACATCGCGTGGGTAGAAAAAGTTCACCTATAACAAATACCAAAATTCTGATTCTCCATCTTTCCTTATAAAAACGAACAAAATAATACAACTCTGTACCCTACGAAAGATAGCAAGATTAAAATTTTTACACTGCTTAATTCATGGAAAGCTCGGAATATCAAAAACACTTTATGTCACACCATCCCTCACTCGAAAAACAAGACACACACACAATTATAGCTCAACTCCCCATTTCGCCAGAACCAGCATCCACAAATTCTCCTTTTTTCCACGAACAATCGGGGACTGGAATGTACTGCCTGGGGAGGTTTTCACTTGTGAAAAATTCAGGGAAGCCATTGGCAATGTTTTTGACCACTGAGAGAGTTTTTGTCTGGTTGTTTGCAATGTTTTTGATCTCTGAGAGAGTTATTGTCGGTTTTTTTTGTTTCTTTCTTTGTTTTTCTTTTGTTTTTTTTTTTTTTTTTTTGATGGCGACATAATCAAAATAGCTATCTGTACCAATTCGTGCTTCCAGGTTATTTGTAGAAGTGTATCTGTGCATGACACGCAAAAATTTCTCCCTTTTTTTTGTTATTTCTTCTTTACACTGATTTTTCCCATCCTGCTTGGATCAAAGAGGTCTGCAGTATCATGTAAATAAAATAAAATAAATAAAATGACATCGTTGTGTAGGAAGTCTCCTTTTGAGTCCTATCATGGTGGGTGGTAGAAGCGAGGTCTTTCGGTGTAGTTTTGCAGTCTGTAAGCACAACATGCTCCATAAGCTTATTTAAGCAGGAGGTAAGCGAGATGGCCTGAGGTTATCGAGGTTGATCTCCTTGTTGGGTTTTGGAATAAAAATCATCTTGGCGTGCTTCCAGGTTTGTGGTATGCTCCCACTCTTCTTGCACTAATTCAACTAATCCGTGAGTGCTGTGACCGACTGTATGTCCAGGTTCCGCAGCATCTTATTGATTTTATCCTGTCCAGGCGCCGATTTTGTCTTTAGTTGAGACAGCTCGGCCCAGATCTCTAAGCCTGTGAAAGTGTCGTCAAGAGTTGGGTTGGCGCGTTCCGTGTAGTTTGTATACAGATAGCCA
Organism: Amblyomma maculatum; assembly: GCA_023969395.1. Classification (NCBI taxonomy): domain Eukaryota; kingdom Metazoa; phylum Arthropoda; class Arachnida; order Ixodida; family Ixodidae; genus Amblyomma; species Amblyomma maculatum. The sequence goes on from JAJIZL010059686.1 coordinate 3,758, forward strand.
TCTTTAGGAACGTTTACATAGTTGCCTTGTATCCACGATAACAATTGTTCCCACTTCCGGGATATTCGTGGATAGGTATCCACAGAAAAACTGTGACAGATACTGCGCCTTTCTCTTTTTGTGAACCAATTAATATGAAAACATTTTGTTAACGCTGCGTAGGTGAGTCAGTGGTTAAGATGCCCGACAACTGTGCCGGGGTACCTTAATTTGATTCCGACCACCAGCGGCTGCGTTTTGATGAAGGCGAAATGGAGAGGTGACAGTGCACTGTGCAATGTCTGTGTACTTTAATGGTCCCAAGGTAGTGTAAATTGCTCCGCTACCCTCTACTTCGGCACCTCTTTTCACTTTCACTTCCACCTTCCTCTGTTTCCATAAGGCCAGTTCAGGTACCCACAGAACAAGTGTGACAGATACTGTGCATTCAGTTTCCTTGAACCAATTATTATTATTATTATTATTATTATTATTATTAATATAAAATTATCAACAAAATATCGGATTGAAATGGTGGTGTTAAGGAGGTTATCCCTGCAACACACACCTTTTGCTCTGTCTTATTCTGGCTCCACATACGTTCTAGTTACAAGGGGAACTTTTGAAAAAGTTCCATTTATAAGCGAAACTTTTTTTAAATGTTTCACTTATAATTGGAACCTATGTGGAACTGTAATAAGAGTAGGTTCACACCAGGCTTAATTATCCACAATTTATAAAGAGGAGCGCGCACCGCATTCAATCAAGTCCATTGCAGCAGCAATGAGCCCGGGCAGACGGACGCGCAGTTGAGCCGGAGCGGGCAGATGGCGAGGAATGAAGCCTCGTCCGACCCTCCAGCCGACATTGCTTTTCGAGCTGCTGCTTTACAGCAAATGCCTCTTGTTAGCCATAGTCAAGAAACACCTTCAGCACAATAAAGAACTTTACCACGCGTAACCATACGGATTAAACTGTCACGTACACAATAGGTTTAACCGTAGCTAAACCACCACTATTTTTGTAATCACTGATGGGTTGGTTGGACAAGTTTTATTTCCATCGGAAATGGGCGTCCTCTTCCCCGTCCCCGGCACGCGCGCAGGGGAATGGAGGTAGTCGTGCGCCCGTGGATTGGAGGCTGGCAGGTAGCCTTTGGCTTGCAGCGGCCTCATCTGCCAGTTATACGGTGATCTGCATCGCAGGGTCCGCGCTTTCCAGCAAGGTATCTCAGGTTTCGGTGCTTGTTATGTTTTGTCCTTTCCCTAGGAATTGTGGGCACTCCCAAATCATGTGGCTGAGCGCCTCTCTCGCCCTACTGTGTTTGCACAGATCATTGTCCCTAAGGCCTGGTAGCAACACCCAGACCGGGTTCATAAAGGTGTTAGCTTGTAGCCGCCTCCGCGCGACAGCTTCTCAATTATTTAGGCTAACATCTGGCGGGGGTATCAGTCTATATCCCGATTATAATGGTCGATGATTTCTCCGTAAGTTTGCAGATGCACTTCGGTATGCCCAGTGTTCGGGGGGATCGACGGCTACCCGGAAGCAGAGAGCTCGTGCAAGCTCTCTCGGGCCAAATGAACTGAAGTTTTCTATTCAGCGTTCTCTGGGTTAGAATTTTGGCTTCCTCCAGCGATATCCTCCCCTCTCCGAATTTTTGGACGGCAGTTTTGCGGTCGCCAATTATGAACTTGGCTTCCGTTCATACACAAGCTAGCGCTATCGCAACTTCCTCTGCAGTCTCTCCATTGAGCATCTGTGAGTGTGTCTACATACCTTAGGGCACGTGCGCTTGTCGCCGGCGCGCTGATTGGACAGCGCCTTACGGTCTCCGCGACTGAGAGCCTGCCCCGTGGACTGCGGGGACGAGTGGCGAAAGACGCAATGGGAACACAGCAGCAGTATCGTGGGTGTCTGTATGCCTACCAAGCAATTCTGCGTTAAGCGGCTGCCCGAGGTGAGTGCCCCTTTGTCACTTGGCGATTTTGCCATTAGGAACCTGAGCCCAAGTTTACGAAAATGAACCACCTTACCGGCATATCAATTTCGATGGACGGAAATTGCAGCAAATCTAGAGTGCTCCACATATGAATGGATGCTGTTATTTTTTGAAGCCCTCGGTGTTCTGCGGCAGCCACTGAAACCCACATGTTACTTTGAAATACATATCTCGGCTACCGAGCCGTGTTTGAAACGCATGCTGCAGACCGTGTCAATAACACACTACTTTGAGACTTGCAATGCTTGTAGAGTGGCGCCAAATTATGCACATTTTATACAGGGTTTAATCCCCCTGATAGTTTCAAATGTGGGACAATTTTTAAGTACGCGTCTGACACTGGTCGGAGGGGTTACGTTGCAGTGAGCTATAACGTGAAGGGCGCTGCGTTATAACCAAACTATTTTTCCTGAACATATTTTTATCAATGTATTCCCCTTTATAACTCCAGAGAGCTTTTTTTAGAAATCTGCACCATTATAAGCTTTTTGTAACGTGCATTGTGTATGTAGTTCTTTTAGGTGCGTTCTTTGTTCCGTTCTTTCACGCGTTGGTAGCCTTCTTCGCACGCGCGTTTGCCTGCACTGGTGCGTTGCATGTGTCCGTGTTCGAACACTATGTGTATCATTTTGTAAATTGTTCGTAGTTGGGTCCTGTGATGCAGAATGTTATGGAGTAAGCTTGGGCCAATGTTGGCATTCTCGTTTCTTGCATTTGACAGATATATGGATTCGACTTCACCGTGCCCTAGGAGATTCATTTGCCGCTGAACGCGACGGCCGCGTTTAGCTGTAAGCGAAACGCAAAATACACCCGGACGTTGTGCGATGCTAAAGAGTTATGAGGCCTAAATTAGGCAGGATAATTCCACTATGGCGTCCCTCATGTGATGTTTTGTTCCAGGATCTTAAACTTGAAATTATCACCTTGCACATTGGCGGCTTGCCCGACGCATCGCGCGTCTGAATGTGGAAGCTGCATTCATGTACGATGTGTGCGTTCGGGAATCTCTATTAACGTTGTCTGGTGTGTTCCATTCGTTGATATCATGCTCTCAACCACCTTTTCGCACTCTTGAGATTTCGAGCCAGAATGTCATTTGCTAGCACGATTTTGATATCATAGAATTTTTTCACCCTGCCGTTACATTCTATGCAATATTTCATATGTTCGTTAGTGCACTCGTATGCTTTATTACATGCTGCGCACATATATTTTACACGTAGGGAGTTCCTGAAGAAGCGCGTTTGGTGACGCGATCCTCGTATGAGGGCTGCTCTCCAGCATCTATAAGAGTGTGGGTTTTGCGAATTTATGCAGTGCTGAAGGTCATTTTTGGTTGGTTCTCTCTTCGGTTTTCTATGTCTTGTATGTTGACCACTTTGTGATATTGAAAGAGGTGGTTTTGATCTGGAATTACTGTTTAGCGCGGTGCTTACCCAAGGTGGTTGCTGTCTTTAGTGAGATGTTTGCTGAAATGTCATGCTGAAACCTCAGCCTTCTGGACCGAATAGATGCGAAATGCGAAGGAATCCGCGAGCTATGCGATGTCAGTGCACGTTAAAGATCCCGAGTTGGTCGAAATGGTTGGACATCTACGCTGCCATCTCTTTTGCCATTTTTCTCTATTCTTTTACTCCCATATTTTCCTCACAGCTCAGTCAGGTGTCCACGGAGAATTGTGACAGATACTGCGCCTTGTCTCTCCGGTAAACCAATTTGAAACGCCACTGATTCTTGATTTACTGCGCCTGCTTCTGTATGCTATTGTGCGGCGTTCGAGGGAACGCATATGAAAGGTGCAGCACGGACGCCTAGATCAGACGCCTGGCGGGCTCAGTGTTTATATCCGTGAATCCGAATGTCACGCCATCTAGCGGGATTTCGCGAAGTTTGATACTTCTCGCGGATACACATACGCGCGGACGACGCTCGTGAGTCTATAAATGCATTCGTCTTAAAATAACTTTGAGGTAACTACAGAAACAGCATTGGGAGAATAGGGAAACACAAGCAATCTCGCATAAGTTTTTGTAAATATTTTTAAGCTAAAGCCTTCTATCATGGTGTGTCGCAGTGTGTGTACGAAACGTGACAAAAACATGACAACGATGTGACAAAATGTGGCAAAAAGGTAAATCATTTAGGACCATTGCAGAAGACGTAGTCCGTAGTAACGCAATGCAGAGGATTAAAACACAAGGTAACTTCAATAGGACGCAGCAGATTGTCAGCTATGCAGGGCAGATTTGGACAGTGGTAGCGATAAGCTGAGCCATTAGCTGAGCCGCACGATGACGCTCACATCTGCGGGGTAGTAGCTCAACATCCAAGGTTCGTAATGTCGGGCCAGTGAGCCATTCAAACCACAGTGATATTGTAAATGTCTTTGAACCCAGGAACCCGAAAACAGAGTACCCTGTGTGAAAGAAATTGTCACGTGTTATCTTCTTACAGTGCATTATTTATTATTCATCTTTTCCACGAAGGGGTTACTGCGCTAAACAATACACGGACAAAAGGAGAAGTGGACTTTTTTGTAGTATTTTTTGAGCAGTAACCACTTCGTGGAAAAGATGAGCGTTAACCAACTAGCCCAGCTTACCGCTCCACTGTATTTATTGAGGGGTTATTGTTAAACCTGGTATGGTGTGAAAGCGTGGGGCTTGTTCCTCCTATATCTAATAAAGCCCTCGAATCGCTGCTTTTAGTTCTATAGTTGCCTGAACATTCTGTGGGTATGGGCCTGCGCTGCAGTATCTGCACATGTGGTGACATCTGGGAGCCGCTGCGTCAAATTGCGAGGGTTCGTCCTTGTCCTGCGTGATCAGCTTCGGTGCAATTGCGAGCTGATCTCGACGGCCACGGGTGTAACGATACTGGTGGGCCATTTGTGAAACAGCTCGTCAGATTTCAGATATTTAGTTCATACTAACCCTGATTATTGCGACCGAAAGCAACTACTCGCTGGGACTGTAGTTGTGTACAAAGTTTTTTTGTTTTTTTTTTTCAGCTCTAAAACATAGGGCAAGGGAATTGGGGAAATGGATGAGACAAATATAAATATGCATTTTACTTGTCAAGACCAAATTGCCCTTAAGCAATTTCAGCAGCCAAGCGGTTTTAAGACACTTGGCTGCTGAACTACAGAGTAAACGGGTTATACCGAGCGACAGCAATCCGCTCCGATGTTTATTTTTTAATTTGAAAGCCGTACAAGCTTGTAGTATCTTCTTTCACTAAAAGACTACGTGTACTCTTTCCATCATCCATACGTTCCTTCAGTCTTTGTTGGCTGGGGCACAACACGGCCGTTCAATGAGACGAGCGCATTGAAGCTGCTTTACAGCGCTGAGTTCGAATTAGGCGCGTAGAGCACGTGGTGTTTACCTCATACAGAAGCTTAGCCAATTGGAGCGATGCAGCAAAAACAAGAGGCAAAAAAGCGGCAAATTTTGTGCTCGGTAGGTGGGATCTTGGAGTGAATTTGCTACAAAAGGAACAACTTGTGAAGCTTTGACTGTCTCTGGCAGCTTTGGCAGCTGTTGAGGTCTCTGGCGGCTGTTAGTGGCAGTCGATATGGCTGGCCTCTGATTGATCGCCAGTTTCTGCGGCGGCATGAGACCACATCTCATAGTTGAATTCGCAGGAGAAGCAAACGGGGGCTTCGCCATTGAGATGGAAATTTGAGATCAGAATTCTACATTCCAGACCCCTAGAATTCTAATTTAGAGACGCTATACCCAACGGCCGCGTCCACGTTCGTAAGGGTTGGTTCAAGTGGGAGTAAACGGCATGTCATTCATTCATGACAACTAGGTCAGTGTACATCACTGGCCATCACACATATGTGCTTCCCCAGGGGACATCGTAGAGAAGTTAGATGGTCCGTGGTGTCTGTATCGTGGCTGATCCAATGCTCCTTGAATTTCTTTTTGCTTCATTTAAACGCGATGCGTGCAGCCCAGCAAGTCATGGGACTGAAGTAAGCCGTGCTAAGCGTGCAATAAGCGACCAAAAAGATGGCGACGTCTTTTACAACTTAAACTATCAAAAGAAAATATCCGAGGAGTAACAGGCAAACCTTCTAATCGAAGTGATTTGCAGGATATGTAGCAACGGGTTATTCAGTAACTTTGGGCATGAGTTATATCAATTCATCATATAAGTGAATTACTACCAGTATAAACTAGGATAAACAAAGCAAAACCATAATAAACCAATTTAAACACGACTTGCTCTCGGCATTTCAGTTCAAGCCTTGTTAAACCTCTACTAATATTTACGTTTCAGCTTGCGATCTTTGCTGGAAGAGAGGCCTGCGCTTCCACTGAGCTGCTCCTGAAAAAGCACCGCACAACATGGAGGACAGTAGACTGCGCTTCCAGCGGCCTCGGCGAGAAAGCAGGTGGCGTTGCAAGCGACTTCAAGACCAACCGTCATCTACCGCAGGTATGAAAGTTTTAGTATTCAGCACATCACCTGTGTCGGCTCTGTATTTTTCATCATCAACTGCTTTTTGCTAGTGTAAAATCTTACAAGTTCCAGTACGCCAATGTGTACTACCTGTTTACTCGAGCTACTTTGATATTAAATTTGTATGAATTTCGAAAAACTTTAGTTATATTTGTTCGAATGTTTTGAACTGTCGGCACTGAACTCTGCAGCAAAGCCTATCGCGAGCAAGCATCGTTGCAGACTGTACTGAAGGAGAAAATGCAATCATAGTTGCTGAAACTGTGGCTCGTTTCCTTCAGTGTGGAGCATGGGGATGGATACCGTAAATAGACTTTGTTTTAGCAAAAGGGAGGCAGTTGTTACTTTGTGTATCAACCATAGCGCCCCTGATATCCTCTGCGCTGTAAATCCAGGAAATATAACCGCCTGTTTCAGGTATATATTTGATGCACGATTAGTTTTGTGGAAACGAAGTTTGCTCTTTAATGCGCATTGGGTGGCTGACCGCATTCTGTTTCTGAACAAGTACAGCCTTTATCAAAAGTTCACAGCTCAGGGGGTCTACTTCTGAGCGCTACTATGTGGCTCGTAATGCATTCCAAGATTTGCATACTTGTTGAAGGCAAGATTTTTCGTCCTACCTTCTCCAATGGCTAGCACTTCCACGATTAATAATGAAGTCATACTACAAGGCTTAAAAGCAAACCCTCTGGGCTGCAAACTTTTAATAAATGATGTACATCTGGCTCGAGAAGGACGTAGCCTACGCGAAGTCTGTTTGGTCTTTGCATATTTAGTTTGTTCAAGGATGTGATTTTTTCATTGTCAAGATGCTTTCTTCTCGGCATTCCTCATTGTAGAAACGTTTTAAGCTAACTTGTGCCGAAAAGTAGACCTTGCCATTAAGAGGACAGGTACACTGTGCTTTCGTGATGCAAATGTCATATTGTCACATGGTGGTGACAATATGAGGAAACAAATGAGGGGGCTTGATCTTGACAGGAATTACCTGTTTATTGGGCTGACATGTGTCCGCAAAAAAAGAACTGAACTCGGTTGCGTTGATAGCAACGATCGTGTTCAGAGGTCGTCCATCCACTAACTCCGTCATACCGACAAACGCCCAATATATAGGCTACGAGGGAACATCTAGATAAAGCCGCAAACGGTGGCTACCACAAACCTAGGATATTGCAGAAATATACGTGAATTTCATTAACTCGAGGTATTTCTTTGACACACGCCGCACGCTTCCTATCTCTCAATGCTAAAACTACCATTTTACATTCCATAGCTATCTGCAGTGTCCTCATGTTAGATAGAACTCTTTTTGTTAACCTTCAAATTTTAGTCCCGTAATTGAGTACAAGTTAGTAGTAACTGTTAACTACTTTCGTGTTGGGCTATTCCAGTAAAGTGCTAGTCATAATATGCGACTACTTGCCAAATGCGCTCCATCCCAGTCTTATTCTCCCAATTCATCGCCCGCATCAGTGGTTATTACCTATCCTGGTAGGCATATTCACCCTACTCTTCCACTGTTTCGCTACCTATCGTAAATTGCTGTACCTTTCTGATGCTGCTGATCATTAGCTTTGCCTTCTGCATAATAATTTAGGCCGACGTTTCTGCTTTTCCTGTCTTGGTTGTCGTTCTTTGTAGTTCATCCCCTCGGTTACTTAACAAGGGAGTGTCATCAGCATATCTAAAATAACAAATATTTTTCATTAACCATTTACGTTACCTGCTACTGCGTGTTATTGAATAATTTCTCTAAACAAGGAGCAAATAGTACTGAGGGGATCCTGTCTACTCACATGACACCTGTCTTTTGGGGATTTTGTTTTCTTCGTGCAGAGCTTTGGCTGCCCTGCAGACTGTAGCGATACCTTCCAGTACTAGTCTACACCCTTATTGCGCAATGCCTGCAACACCACCGAGGTTTCTACTGAGTCAAATGCGTTTTCGCAATCGGTGAACGCTATGTATACAGCTTATCTTCCGAGCAGTTTGCTATTCTTAGTTGACAGTATGAATATTCTATGAACGAAAGTTTTGTAGCGTTAGCTACATTGGCCTATGTTGAGCAGTTTCGCGTGGCTCTTGGAGAGCCGTGATGCGTAAGTGCGAGGAGCAGTGAAGTCAAACGGCACGCAGCTGGCGCGCCGGAGCAGTGCCACCTTGAGTTATCCGTGCTTCCAGCGTTGGGGTATTGCCTCCCGCCATACCCTCTCCCACTCCCTTTCACAAAAGGGCGCAATCATGGCTCCGCCTCACGGCCACGTCGCGGAGTTATTCTCTAGCAGCATGGCCTCAAAGATAACCCCCGAGCGCGCGAAACGTACGCGCGCGGGGGTTTTGTTCGAGGCGCATCTCGGCAATCCAAAACATATCTTCAGCGTCTGCACTTGCACGCTCTTTAATGTCCGCAAGCAGGAAATGTTCAAATTAGAGACTACTAAAAGCCTATACCGTACGTGGTCTACAAGCACTCTTACAAAGCCGTAGTAAGGAGCACTCAGTTGCACCTCATTTGATGCCAGGTTTGCAGTGAAGAACATGCAAAAATTGATAAGCATTTTATTAATTTATATTGTTTATTTAGTTTACCACACTACAGCCCTATTGGGCTATTGCAGAAAGTGTGTTTGGAGGGCATTGTGTTTGGAACAAAGTACAGAATATGTTCACCATATTGCTGTGTTTCGACAAATATACTCTGCGATAAATAATTACTCCCAAGAATCTATGATTGGAGATATACGGTGTCACAACTCCATGAAGAGTAACTGGACAGCGGCTGACACATTTTCCCATAAACGCGATCACTGCACACTTTTCTGCCGCAAAAAGCAAATCTTGACGCAACAGGTACATCGATGTTGATGAAAAAGCTCATAAAAATCTCCCACATAGTTGTGGGCGAGTCGAACTACAAGCACAGATGCAGATGTTGCCAGCATGTGCACTGATGTGGATCTAAGCTGGCAGTTCACACCAACGCCAATTAGCATAATGTTAAATAACATTTGGCTTAGAACTCCTCCCCGCGGAACGCCACGACTGACCTGATAGCGGGTAGTATCTCCATCAAGCGTAGTCATGTAAACAGAGCGACTAGTGGGATAGCTCAAAGTCTACAGGTAAAGCCGGCCGTCAACTCCCAAGTTGTCAAGTCTATCAAGAATAGCATCATGGAGACCGTTGTTACCAGCCACTTATATATCTAGAAAGTGCAGTTACTAGTCGACGGTGGCATTTCTGCTTTTCTACTGTAGCCACAAGGTCGATGATGCATTCTCACTGCTATGTACATTGGAACCCTATTTCTGCCCGAGAACACTGGATACCACTAAATTCTTTTTTGGATGACAGGTAATCGCTTCAGAGCACGTTTTGCTGCCTATAAGACCAAATTTCACTAAACGCCAGCTTTGGATGATGTAAAGTTTCGTTTTACATAATCATTCGCCTAGTGGAAAGCGCCGGGCATCTTGAATGAGTTTTCAATGCAGTTAAAGTTGGCGTTCATGGTCACCCCTTAGGACACCATTTTCACCGCCATAGCTTATGGGACAATATTTAAAGGGAGCAGACATGTCCTGTGCCTATATGTAGGCATGTTGAAGGAGGCTTTCGGGCTTCTTGCAAGTACTTCTTCCGTAGTTTACTCACTATTGATATGCCACCTGACAATTTTTCACTTGTCATCACTGAGAGAGATTTAACGTTTCCAAATATACGATGATGTTGGTTACTTTATTTGGCGAGGTGTCCCACTGTGGTGCCCCAGCCGTTTACAACGCTCTTATGCTGAGGCCAAGAATGTGGATCCGACCCACCAAGTTTCGATGGAGGCGAAGCACATGTCGCCTGTGCAGTCTACAGTGTCGGTTGGTGTAAAGCGCCTCACGTGAACTAAATGCGCGCACTTCACATCGGAATGCCTGTTTATTCAAGTCGCTTTTGAACACTAAAGCTTTTTAGCCACACCAAGCCAAACTCTTTACTTGGTGTGGTGTATGTTGTGACTTCACTCGTGCGTTTTGCATTATTTGTAGCTATTTTGCTACAGTAACACTCATTATGACGTCACGTGTGCAGACCCTAGCTCGGAAGCAGGCGGCTGTACTATCGCCGTCCACAAGGCAACCACATGGAATCTCTCCACGAAAACCCTCATACCGTTTCTGCGGTAAGTCGGATGGTGTTACTTCTATAGAATACTAAGAAACGGTTTTGGAGTAGCTTTTCGTTATTGAAGGCGGTAGTAAAAGGATGCACAAAAAACCCTCACCCTTGGTCACGTCCTTCCACCCGTGTTAGGTTTTTTTGGGGGGGTCTTGGGTAAAAACGACGGAAATACGCTGAGATATAGGCTTCTACATGTGACTAGTTTTCAAAGAAGCTTAATATATTTCGATGCTTTATAAGGATAATTACAGTGTTCTAGAGTTCCCTCGCAAAAACCACACCGCAAAAGCCAAACACAGAAGAGGATGCGACACGCTGCCTTTGCGTTGTTTTTGTGCTGTCGTCTTAGCGAGTATGATTCATGAACTAGCCCAATCCTATGTTGGATTGAAATAATTGTACCTACTACGGCCATTATTTCACCCCGCGTTACTCAACCGACGCTTAATATTTGTTGAGCACTTTGCAATGGGTGTGAAGCACTTTTCTTAGACTGAGATTCAGCTGCTAATTCCAATCGCAGCATACATTAAATGCATTTAAAAATGAGGTTTTATTTCACTCTAGCGGAATGCAGGTTTATTCGGCCATCTGTCGCAAGTGACTCATAGTGGGCGCTCGCGTTCCTACTACGAGACACTTTTATGAGTGTTTTTGCAAACAGGTGGGTAGTAGCCACTACATATTTGATGGTGCGCGGTATGCGCATTTGGCAAGCACTCGCTGATTATGACTAACAGCTTACCGGTATCGCTCAAGAGGAAAGTATACAACAGTTGCATCTTACCTGCACTCACCTATGGGGCTGAAACGTGGAGGCTAATCAAAAAAGTTCTACTTACGTTGAGGACAACCCAGAGGGCTATGGAACGAAAAATGGTTGGGGTAACATTAAAGGATAGGAAGCGTGCAGAGTGGGTCAGAGAAATAACTCAAGTTACCGACATTCTAGTGGAAATTAAGCAAAAACATGGGCATGGGCAGGACATGTAGTACGAAGAGAGGATAACCGATGGTCGCTTAGGGTAACAAACTGGATTCCAAGGGACGAAAAGCATAGCAGGGGGCGGTAGAACTCGCAGGGGTCAAGTGAATGCAGCTAGCACAGAACCGGGTTAATTGGAGAAATATGGGAGAGGCCTTCGCCCTGCAGTGTGTATAGTCAGGCTGATGATGATAATGATGATGTTGGTATGACATTGTGGGCTAACAAACCGCGTGTTATAGTTCAGAGAAGATCCTCCACGTAACTTCTTAACCAAATTCTGTTAAGTGGTATCCTCTTGCATGATTTGCGGCCCCGAGGTTCATATGAAAACCTAATAAACGCCGCTTAGTTTTTCTTCTGAATGATTAATTCATTACGAGGCCTCTCGCAGTGCTTGTCCATGTTTAATGTTTTCAACAGTGGCGTCACGAGTTATAACCACTTTTCAGTTTTTTTGTGACCCTATAGATCTCCAATTTTCTTTTACTATCCACCCAAAGTTTTTTTTTGTTTTGCGTAAGTCCATATTTTGAAACACGAGTATTTTATTCCTTTTCACCGGTCGCCAGTTGGGGCATCCTCGTTTTCATCTAGGTTTCTAGCAGCTTTCATAAGGATAATTTCATTAGTGCACTGGAGTGGGTGGTGATTTGTAGTTTGTTTAAGCCTGCATACTTGTAACCTTTTTGAACATAATGTTTGCCCTTGAATGCATGTTTCTCGTATTTTCTGAAGAGCATTTGTTTTACTGAAAGTACTGAATCGATGCCAAAGGCGTTTTAGAATTAGTTCATCGTATGAAACGATTACAACTGTATTCTATTGAATGTACGTGGTTTATGGCATATTTGCACTTTTTACAGATAGTTGAACTTGATTATAAAGAAAGAAAAAAGGAAAAGGCCGCAATTTTTTGTTACATCCTGGTCTTCCTTATATGAACTATTGTTCACACTTCGAGGTGCAGTGCAGAATAGATATCAGAATTGATATGAATACAGGCTAATAGTGAACTCTTACAAGTCTGTCTATAGGCCACAGTTACAAAAGCGGCGGATCATGGTACTATCACCACCTCTGCCGCGGGTCGTCTAAGATGCAGCTAAGGGTTCAATGTGTGAAACTTGCACTGCCCACGGGGCACGTCTAAAATCGGAGACTGAGCGCCACAAGGTTTTAAAATGTGCAAGCCTATAGTGCATGGCACACACGAGTATCAGAGGTGTTGTTGTGCCAATATGCGGATTGTAAGCAATGTTGGTTTAGTCGCAGCTGTAATGCTCTGAACACCTGAAGTTAATTGAGACTCGCCTTCGAAGCCGCAAGGGGACCACCCTAGTTGAACGCACACTGGACCGCAACCGCTGCTGTTGCTGCATTACGGAGAACATAGCGTCTCCGCGCGCAGGCTTAAAATTTGACCTTTTTGTCTTTATCTTTTTGTTCATTGCTGATTTACACTTGCGAAGCCCGACGAATCTGCACAAGTTAGATTTATGCTTTCATACAACTTAGCTGAAGAGGAATAGGAGATAGGATCGCAAAATTTGCAAAAAAATTTTATTTTAACAAAGTTAGCTTTCCGGAATTTACAGCCCTAATTCTCTCTTGTACTGAAATATTTACTCAAAGAACAAATTCTAAGTGCTTCAAATGCATATACAGATAATGTAATGTGCATAGGCAATGTGTGCTAGTTAAGAACTTAAAAGCTTGTTATCTGAAAACTTTGTTTTGAGCATATCACCTTGCTCGTGGAAAGCATAGCACCGCAAGTTATCCACAGATTTGAATACCGTTTGTTTTGTTGTATTTGCTAACATAGGCTATGTATCAAGACAATCTCAGATTTAACGTCCCGGCTAACATTATTACTTAACGAGTAATTATGCAATGATGAATTCTAAACATTAGGAGAAGGTGCATACTGCATTATGGAAAGAACAGCAGAGGAAAAAAATGAAAAGTCTTGATTTAGACCACAATTATGAAAAATTCAATATACCTTATCACCGAATGTATCTCATCAGTTTCCTTGCTGGAGTAAAAATTCGCTAAATTGAACATACCCGTGCACCTGCGTTTTCTCCTGTAATTGAGAGCGGTCACATCTCTTTTTGTTCACAGGGCAGCGTGCGACCCGTTGATACGTGGTCATGATGCGAATGAAGATGACGAGCGTAGGGCATGAGAACTTCACTCTATGTTTACAGCACTGGTTACAGGAGTGCTTCCCACATGTCGGGTGGTCGCATTGGCGCAGCATGGCATCACATTGTTTCGTTATAATGCGGTGGCTTCACACATGACATTCCTTCAACACCCTGCGTAGTGGGTCACGATGAGAATCTGACATTCATGACATCCCGAATCAGACCCTTGTGATGGCACGCGCACTCCGGTCAACAACAAAAAGTAACCAATTACTATAATATTCACCAGCACAAGCTGCTTTCACTGAATATGTCGTTAACCAGCGGTAACAGTACTGGCAACTTACTTATTTTTAACATGCTTTTTATTCTTTATTCAACCTGCTTTATTATTCTACCCCAGCCCCCCTCCTCGAAGAGAGTCTTGCGCTTCCTGAGTATGAATCCTGAATTGACTGGGGAACAGCACTCCTGCATTCCGCTTCCGGAAGCCGTAACGTGGAAGCAGGTGGCGCTCTCTATGGCAGCAAGGTAGCATTGGCTAGTACGTGCTGCTAGGCACTTGTATAGTACATGAAGATTTCATGGTTTAGACTGGAATTATGGCAAGGATTAATATTCTGCACTTGGCTGGTAGAGCATTGTGGATAATGGTTCAGACATCCGCGGGTAATGACAATTTTATGTATAAGATTTACCGTTCCAAAGCAATCCAGGCTATAAATGCAGCTGTAACTGTCTACTTGGGACAGGTAGTGACTGCAGATCGGGACAATGAAAGTGAAACAACTAGGAGGTTAGGCCTAGGATGGAGCGCATTTGGCAAGCACTCGAAGGTTATGACTACCAGCTTACCGGTATCGCCCAAGAGATATAGCACTTGCATCTCTCCAGTACTCACCTATGGGGCTGAAATATATAGGCTAACTACTTAAGTTCTACTTAAGTTCAGGACAACGTACAGAGCTATAGAACGATAAGTGGTAGGTGTAACATTAAGAGCTAGAAAGCGTGCAGAGTGGGTCAGGGAAATAACTCGAGTAATTGATATTCTGTGTAAATCGAAAACAAATGGGGATAGTTAGGACGTAGTAAGGAGCGAGGATAACCGATGATCGCTAAGGACCGCAAATTAGATTCCAAGGGAAGGAAAGCATTGCAGGGGTCAGGACGATGCAGCCAACACAAGACAGACCTAATTGGAGGAACTTTATAGGGGCCTTCGCACTGCAATGCGTATAGCTCGACTGATGATGTTGACGATGATGATGATTGAGACTGCCGTGAAATTTCGCGCATATTGTCCCCGACGTCGAACGCTATACGGGCGCTTTGCTTTGTAAGTTTCCGTCGAAAAGGGATCGGCTCGGTCTGGGACAAAACGGGTTCGCTGGCTCAGTAGTTATCAAATTGACAGTGTGGTTATGGTATTTGTAGTGTGACCATTATTTTGTGTAAATACGTCACTGTATATTGTGGTCATATGCGATTGAAATAGTACCAGACAAGATATCGTGTTCAGATTTCGAAAGATATTCCTTGTTGTTTTAAAATTCCCGCGAATATAATTTAACTGGCGCAAACTAATTATTCGAAATTCGTATTGCCTTCCTACCTAAGTGAGGCCTTTCAGCTAATTGCGAAGAGCATAAAATTAGGAGATGGGGGAAAGTCGCGAGACAATGTTATATAAATCTTAGGATTCAGTGACCACAGCCTTTCTCTAATATTTTATAGAACAACACTATCTAGTCGCACATGCATACCACCATTTTACCTTAGAGCACAGAATCCTCGATGTAGCAGGAATCCGGTTTTTCTCATGACTCTGATATTACGGGATTCCTTGTTAGGGATGAGATGTAATGCATCACACGAAGGGCATAGTTGAAATAAAACGCGCTACAAATTGAATGCCCATTGACCAGTAGCTGGGCTCGTACCAACTGCGGCACGAACGTTGATGGTGACGAAAATATTACGTGAGTGGAAGCAGGGATAGGTGGGATCCTGTTAGCGTGTAATGACGTGCAGCTGGAGCAGCTCAATGGCTTCTAAAGAACAGTTAAGGGTGGTTTCGCACAGCCGGTTTGTAGCTGGACCTCGCAAACTTCCATCGCTCAAGGTCGGGGCGCTGCCTTTCGGATGCAAGTTGGAACACAGAGCAAATTATTATAATGCGAATAAAATGCAGATGAACATATCCGCTTCCCTCAGCGCATAAACTCACCACCATCGAATCGGTGAAGGAAATTATCACGCACGTTAAAGTGGCAATCGTTCACGCCTTCCCGGCGCTTTTTGGCTGAACTAACATGTCATCAAAAACAAGACCTCAATTGCCACCTGTTTTCAAGAAGTTCGCTTTAAAAAGGGCACGGGAAGCAAGCCACTTTTGTTCTCTCCA
>JAJIZL010059690.1:0-14733 GCA_023969395.1 Amblyomma maculatum
GTTGTGCTTTGATTAGGTTTAGGTTTAGACAATCGCAGACGTGGTCGTGCAGCGACACGATTGGCGGTACTATGGAGTCCAAGTCAAGGACGCCCTCAACGACAAGAGGGCACACGCTATGCTGTTTCTGCCGTCAAAGGCCAACGTGGTGTTTGACCACGGCATACACATGGTGTAGTGAAGGTTTCGCTTCAAAGGATGTACTCATGTCTGAATTCAATGTTAAACGCTCGCACGGGTGCTCATTAAAGCGTGAGGTGCCACTAACCATGAACTCCCGTGTCCGGGAGATGCGCTGTTATTGCAATTTCGACGCGCGCTCACCTCCATGGTGCCCCGCCGGGGTGGCGCAGTGGTAAGACGCCCGACTACTGTGCCGGCGTTCCCGGGTTCGAACCTGACCACGGCGGCTGCGTTTCGATGGAGGCGAAACGAAGTGGCGTCCGTGTGCTGTGCGATGTCAGCGCACGTTCAAGATCCCCAGGTGGTCGAAATTACTGCGTAGCCCTCCACTATGACTCCCCTTTCTCTCTTTTCACTTTCACTCCCACCTTCCCCTTACGGCGCGGTTCAAGTGTCGACCGAGCAAGTGTGACAGATAATGCGCCTTTCCCTTCCTGTGAACCAACCAACGAACCTCCATGCTGTCACTGAGATCATTAAAAACCAAAAAAATTTCTCGATTACGTTAAACAAGTATA
This sequence comes from Amblyomma maculatum, assembly GCA_023969395.1. Classification (NCBI taxonomy): domain Eukaryota; kingdom Metazoa; phylum Arthropoda; class Arachnida; order Ixodida; family Ixodidae; genus Amblyomma; species Amblyomma maculatum. Next base: position 702 of record JAJIZL010059690.1, read on the forward strand.
CAGTTTTGAGACTATGTTCACACACTTGCGAAAAGCAAACCTATGGCAGCTGTTTGGGGCATTATCGCTACTTGTGTGATAGTAGCTATCTTAACAAGTGCACGTGTACGTTTGCAATGCCGGGCGCATGCGTGAGGTACTCGGCGTCTGTATATATACTTGTCATGTTGCAATAAAGGGGGGTTTGTTCCCTGAGGCCTGGTCGAGGAGCGGCCACGCAGAAACCCTCTGTGAAGTGTCGTCCATCGAACACCACATGGTGTCAGAAGTGGTTGTCCGGGTTGTACTGGACCTGCGGTAGTTGTAAGGTATCGTTACCAGCCCGAATAACACCAACGAGAAATGGCGCAAGAAACGAAGGTATCCTCCCAGCCTTTCCTGGTGCAGCCGCCAGCAAGCTTCAACTTTGACAAAACATCCGAATGGCCTGAGTGGATACAAGAGTTCGATGACTACCGATTCGCCTCGGGACTTAACGAGCGAACTGAAGAGGCTCAGGTGCGTACGTTGCTGTACACGATGGGACGACAGGGACGAAATATTTTCAAGACTTTCAGCCTGTCTGAGCAAGACTCGAAGAAATACGAGGTGGTGAAGAAACGGTTCGATACCCATTTTGTTGCCACACGGAACCTAGTCTACGAAAGTGCGTGCTTCCATCGCCGCCACCAAGGACCAGACGAGTCCGTGGATCAGTATGTTACGGAGTTACATACGCTGGCCGATAGATGCGACTACAGGGAGATGAAAGAGCGTATGATTCTCGACCGCTTTGTAAGTGGAATACGAGACGGAAGCTCTTCAAATGGATGCGGCGCTGACTCTAGAAAGTGCTCTCACCAAGGCACGCCTGAAAGAAGCTGTGCAACGGCAACAGCAGGATATTCGCGTCAGCGTGGACCGCGATGGTTCACTCACGAGCGCTGAAGTCGACACTGTTCATAGGCGGACACCAAACCAGAAACATCCGGAGCACCTGAAGTGTGCAGCTTGCGGTAGGGGCCCTCATTCCAGGTCATCGTGCCCTGCCAGGGGAGCGCTGTGCTACGGGTGTCAGCGCCGGGGACACTTCGCGGCTGTCTGCCCACGGACACACTGGACCACGGAACCCGAAGTACGGCATTTGGAGGTAGGAGTCCACTGTCCTCGGGGGGAGCATCCGAACAGGAACTGTGGGACGTTTTCCGTGGGGAATTTGTTTGCGACATCAGTAAAAGCGCGCTTTGTCCAGGTTGTTATTAATGGTGTAGTTGTTTCGGCCAAAGTTGACACGGGAGCCGAGGTAAATGTGGTGTCAGAGTCATTTCCAGCGTTACCTAAGGTACTAAAGTCTACTGATGTTATTTTGATGGGAGCAGGCGGTGACAAGTTGGACGTGAAGGGAATGTTTACTGCCGACATTCTGTGGAAACATGCTTCGGTTAGGCAGGATGTTTTCGTTGTCAATTCGGTAAGCAATGTGATTCTTGGCTTACCTGCAATAGAAGCGTTGGGAATAGCGAAGTTTGTGGACGAGGCATCAGTTCACCAGGTGGTGCAGACAAGATTTAGTTCCTTGTTCCGTGGTCTGGGGACCATGAAAGGCGAATACTGTATTCGTGTTAAGCCAGACGCGGTGCCCTATGCCATTCACACTGCTCGTCGTACACCCATCCCACTACGGGACAGGGTAAAACAAGAGCTGGAAGAAATGGAAAAGAATGGGGTCATTCGTAAAATTCAAGGGCCTACGGAGTGGTGTGCTGGCATAGTGCCCGTCTTGAAGCCGTCAGGACAAGTGCGAATATGCGTTGACCTGACTCAGTTGAACAAATCGGTGCAACGTGAACGGATTGTGCTTCCAACTGTGGATGAGACACTCTGGTTGCTCAATGGGGCAGTCAAGTTTTCCAAACTGGACGCAAACTCTGGTTTCCACCAAGTGAGGTTAGCAAAGGAATGTCAACTGCTCACAACTTTCATTACTCCATTTGGCCGTTATTGCTTTGAGCGGCTACCATTTGGCATATCTTCGGCTCCGGAGTATTTTCAAAAACAAATGTGCGAGATCCTTGATGGAATTCCGGGGTAGTGAACTTAATGGACGATACCTTGTCTTTGGTTCTAGTCAGAAGTAACACGACGAACGCTTATTGTGCACTTTAGAACGTTTGGCAGAAAACGGCGTGACCCTAAACAAAGAAAAGTGCCAGTTCAGTGTAAACGAGCTTTGTTTTCTGAGGTGCCGCGTGAGCCGAGATGTCATACGCCCGGATCCAGCGAAGGTTCGCGCAATTGCAAATATAAAGCGCGCGCCGAAGAACGTTGCAGAAATGCGCAGATTTTTAGGTCTTGCTAATCATTCTTCCCGATTCATTCGAGAATTAGCTGAACAAACGGCGCCTTTGCGTCAGCTGCTGCAAAAGAACACAGAGTGGGTCTGGGCAGAACCTCAGCAAATAGCTTTTGATGGCGTGAAGAGTGCTATCTGCTCAGATAGGTGTATGGCTAAGTTTGATGCCCAACGTCCAACGATTATTTCTGCAGGTGCTTCGTCGTAAGGCTTAGGAGCGGTTTTACTGCAAGTGCAACCAAATAAAGAAAAGCGGCCGGTTGCTTTTGTCTCAAGATCATTGACACCAACTGAGATGCGCTATGCGCAAATCGAAAAGGATACTTTGGCTATAACATGGGCCGCAGAACGTCTCGAAAGCTTTGTGCGTGGGCTACACATTACGGTAGAAACAGACCACAAACCGTTGGTTGCTTTACTAGGAAAGACTCCACTTGATTTGGATCCGCCTCGCATTCAAAGGTTTAGAATGCGGCTAATTCGATTCAGTTTTGAGGTGCAATATGTTCCGGGAAAAAAACCTTGAAATAGCGGATGCACTCTCCAGAGCGCCAGGGCCAGGCCAAAAGACTAACTTTCTTTCGGTCAATGAAATCAACTGTTACGTTGCTGGCACGTTATCGGAGTTAAGAGAGTCGGAGCACTTCTGCTTAGTAGCCGAAGAACAGGCGAAGGACGAGACTTGTCGTACGTTGTGTCTCTATGTCCGGAAGGGCTGGCCTAGTCTACCTTCGTTATCAGCTGTTTTGAGGCCCTATTGGCAGGATCGTGCCGTTTTGAATGTATGCAAAGGTGTCGTCCTGCACGGCACCCGCCTGTTGGTGCCACACTGCCTTAGAAGCAGAATGTTAAAGCTGCTTCATCAGGGCCACCAGGGTGTGGTAAGGTGTAGAGCAAGGGCAAGAGAGTCCGTTTGGTGGCCAGGTTTAAGCGCTCAGCTTGCTGCGTTCATTGGAAACTGCCGCACGTGCTCCCAATTTCGCGTCCAGCCGTGCGAGCCAATGATCCCGACTGAGACGCCTTTCCGGCCTTGGCAAAGCGTTGCGGCAGATATCTGCCATGTGAAAGGCTGTAACTACTTGCTCATAGTTGATTACTTATCTCGGTTTCCGGAGTTGTGTCGGCTGACCTCTCTTAACAGCGCTGAAGTTATTTATCATACCAAGAAGGTGTTTTCGACACACGGCATCCCGGAAATGCTGGTAACCGATAATGGTGCTCACTTTGTTAGCCAGGAGTTCAACCAGTTCGCGAAACTTATGGATTCAAACATGTGACGTGTAGCCCTAGGTACCCGCAGTCAAACGTGGAGGTAGAAAGAATGGTAAAAACTGTGAAAGGTCTGTTGCTAAAATCGGATGACTTACATTTGGCTTTGTTAGCGTACAGGGACACGCCGGGACCCCTAGGCAAAACTCCAGCAGAGCTACTCATGGGGCGGCGGCTTCGCACTACTTTGCCTCTCCACCCAAAGAAGTTGGCCCCCAAGACGCCCAATCTCAAAGAAGCACGGGACAAAGATGCCGATTTCAGGGAAGGTCAACGGCAAAATTATGATCGTCGGCATGCGGCCCGTCACCTTTTCCCGTTGCTGCCAGGGGATTCGGTTTGGGTCAAGGACTACAGGAGAGAAGGTGTGGTTCTTCATTGTGCAAAGCGACCACGCTCGTATTTGGTGGCTTTGGATAGCGGGGTTCAGATTGAGCGTAACAGGCGAGCGCTAATCAAGCAAGCGCCCAAAAGAGGTTCGGACTCTGACGGGGCGTACGAATTTCCGTCTAGCCTAGATGGTCTCGGCGAGAACGGAAACTCTGTTCCTAATACACAAACTGTCCCAGATGGTCTAGAGGGGAAAGAAAACGATGTTTCAAATACACAAACAGTCCCAAGTGACCCGATGCAGACACCGCCGAATACCTCTTCGCCTGCGGTTCGGGATGAATATGTCACACGCTTTGGTCGAAAAGTAAAAAAGCCAGAACGATACGGTATTTCTGAATGCCATTCAGGCCATTTGCTCTGAAGTTGTTGTATTTGTGTATTTTGTGTGAATGCCATTCAAGCCGTTTGCTTTGAAGTTGTTGTATTTGTTGTGTATTTTAAAGTGCGTCTTTGTTTTGTAAACTGCTGCTCTTCCAAAAGGGAAGGGGATGATGTGGCATTATCGCTACTTGTGTGATAGTAGCTATCTTAACAAGTGCACGTGTACGTTTGCAATGCCGGGCGCATGCGTGAGGTACTCGGCGTCTGTATATATACTTGTCATGTTGCAATAAGGGGGGGGGGGGGCTTGTTCCCTGAGGCAGGCGGTCGAGGGGCGGCCACGCAGAAATCCTCTGTGAAGTGTCGTCCATCGAACACCACACTGTTAACCAACAGTCTGTTTACCATTGCCTTTCAGCATTCGACCAAGTTTTTTCTAGATTCAGAGTGGCGTTTCATAGGCAATCTCCTCATTATCCACCACACCAGAGAGGATGAGCGGGTGGCTGCTACCAGCCGTACGGGGCTCTGGGACTTGCGGCGGAGGCTAGCCTGCCACCGGATATTTATGTTTTAGGCCTTCATTGCACCCGCCACAGCTACAGTGGTGGACGATGACTGTTGCTACGTGCGTCTTTCCCTTTATCTTATTTTGCACCCGCCACAGCTACAGTGGTGAACGATAGCTGTTGCTACGTGCGTCTTTCCCTCTATCTTATTTTCCTTCTATTTTCTCTTCGTCCGCATAGGCGTTCGTGTGCTGTGCGATGTCAGCGCACGTTAAAGATCCCCAGGTGGTCGAAATTACTCCGTAGCCCTCCACTACGGCTCCTCTTTCTCTCTTTCCACTTTCACTCCCGCCTTCCTCCGTTCCCTTACGGCGCGGTTGCGGTGTCCACAGAAAACAAGTGAGACAGTCACCGCGCCTTTCCCTTCCTATAAATAAATAAATCCGGACTCTCTTCGTCCGCATGAGGCAGCGGAGATGGCTTAGCTAAAGAGCCAGTACCAGGCCCCTGCATTTTAACGCGGCAGCGTTAAGGAGCTCGTGTCGCAGAAAAGCCGGTGTCGTCGGCGTCCAGTGAGCGATAAATCCCGGCATGCACTTCATAAATAAACATGCACTTTCATGCACTTTCATGAACATGCAAGTTCCAAGATGGGCTGGGTGGGAATCGAACCAGGGTCTCCGGAGTGTGAGAAACACGCTACCACTCAGCCACGAGTTCAATGCTTGAAAGCGGTACAAAAGCGCTTCTAGTGAATGCGGTGTTGCCTTAGAAACATGCCGTAGAACGTTATACTCCAGTGTATATCTGTAATTATGAGCATGTTACTTACAGAAGTCGTAGTTACACGAGTAGCGAAGTACGTTTCCGCTACATTTCTTCTGCGCTCTGCGCACATGCAGAGCCATCTTGCGGCAAACACAGAAGAACCCTTCCTCGCAATGTGCGGCGCTGCCCCGACACGTGGCGCGCCACTCGCCCCTGACGTTTCGCCGTGCACCCTCGCAGGTTGTAGAATCAAGCGTCTTTCCTTTCTTTAGATCACTATCTTCGCTCACCCGCTTCTCCCCTTCGGGCCGCGCAGGTACCGGGGCGAGGATGCCCCAATACCCTTGCGTTTAGTAAGTTTTCTCGACGAGGTGCAATAACGCTATCGCGTTCCACTCTTGAAGGCGAAGCTTAAGCGTCCTCCAAATTTTTGTTTTCCTTTTTCCTACAGTCGCAATAACAAAAACAAGACAAGACCAGCGATTTTACAAGAATTATACCCAGTGCTAAACAACATCATAATATATTTACAGCAAGCCAATAGCATAAATCATGTTTGAAATAAATGAACGTTTCTTTTCTGTTATATATGAGAATCAAAACCTGTTTTATTTTCATTCTATGAACTATTTCTCGTTATTCAATTTTGCAGTTATACAGTTATCAATCTAAGTGCACTTAATTATATGAAAACAGCTGTTTTCATTTATGCCTCAGGCAACGAGTTTTCGCACGCTTTAATCACCAATGAAATGAATGAATGAAAACTTTATTTCCACCGAAAGGAGCCCCTCATCTCCCGGCCGGGGAGCGGGTCAGGAGTGCTCCGCAGGCTGAGGTCAGGAGAGGTTACAAGCACTCTTCACGGCCTCAGCCGCCAGGCGGGTCGCGTGCCGCTGAACGGTGGGATCTCCGCTCCGCAGCCAAACCTCCCAGGCTTCTCTACTATCAATGTTAATGCCGGCGCCTGGGGAATCGGCGCATAGCCATATTATATGATCTAGCGTGCCTTTTTGTCAGCAATTTTTACATTTAGAATCTTCTTCTTCCCCGGTCTGTGTTAAGAAAACCCAGACAGGGCAGATGTAGTTATCGGCTTGTAATCGCCTCCAGATGCGTGCTTCATTGTTAGTGACAGACCGATCTGGGGGAGAGTATACTTTTCGATCTAATTTGTAAGATTCTGTGATCTCATTGTATGTGATAGCGCAATCTTTAATTCCCTTGCATTCGGGCTGTTCTACCGCTGCCCGGTGGTAGAGATCTCGGGCCAGCAGGTGCACAGCTTCGTTGCCAGGGACAGACTCGTGTGCTGGTATCCATATGATGGATATGGTTCTAGTAATGGGATTTGTGAGAAGAATCTTTTTGGCCTCCTCTGAGATCCGTCCTTTTGCAAAATTCCAGACAGCCGTTTTGCTGTCGCTGATTATAGTTTTGGCCTGTGTACCAGTGCATGCGAGCGCTATTGCGGCCTCTTCAGCTGTACTAATGTCACGGGTGCGTGTTGAGGCCGCAATTTTAGGCGCACCTTCTCCATTTACTACTGCCGAGACAGCTGCTCCGTGTCGTCCCCATGATGCGTCCACATAAGCAACTTGGTCGACTGCTTTGCGTTTCATTCTTTTAGCGACGGCTTTGGCTCTGTGTTCTCTGTGTTCTTTGTTGTAGCCTGGGTGCATGTTTCGAGGTAAAGGTGGTACCAGTATGTGTTCCCTAATGTTGGGTGGGATAGATGTTTTCGTCTGTGGGCCTCTGTCTTTAATCACCAACAGTACGACCATGTGACGCACCTTTGTCGCTATGCTGCAGCACGGCCGGTCTCATTGCGCGCGCTAGGGCGCACATTGAGACCGGCCGTGGCTGCAGAAGCGTGCAGCTCTCGGCCGCGCTCAATTTAAAAGTGTTAAGGAACCTTCCTTATAATGACTGAACGGCGAATGCAAGTATCTGGAACAAAGCGGAAGAGTAGCCCGCGGATATATCGTATGAGACAAATCCGGCTCCTCTAGCGTTGATAAATAAGTGATACGTCTTCGTCCTGATGGCATTTACGAGGTTTCGCAGAAATATTGAAAACATGTATCATTGAACTTACACCTAAATGGCATTGTAAAATGAATTGCATTCATCCAGCCTTCTAAAGACTTTTGGTTCTCTACCTGGGCTTCAGTAAGCGGCCTGTTCGAAACTCGGCGCCGGCCACCCAACCCGTACAAAATGGGCAAACGCTTCCAACGATGGCGATCGGTTCTCCAAGGGAATTGCCTCAAACGAGGGGCTCCATATTGATCATCGCCTACAAGCCACTCTCACAGTTCCGAACACCCGTCAGCATAGGCGAGTTTATGCATGTTTGTGCGTGTATGCCGTTCACGTGGTGTTTCAAATATTACGAGAATGATGAATTTTAACACTTAAGCCTTTAATGGATCATCGTTGCCTTAAGAATTACTGTATTCGAGCAGTGGAGTGCTGTGTCTCCGCATATGTTAACGGTAGGAATCGCATTGCAGTGAAAAGCAAGAATGAAGCAACACATGTCTGAATGCAAGTACTCCATCAGCATGAGAAATTATTTTCTTGCATAAAGAAAAAGAAATCAGACTGAACTCAGAAATACTTAACATCGAATGGTACCATATAACCTTCACATTTTACTAGAACCACCTCAATACACAGTAGGCTGCTTAATATGCCTCGAAAAGCAAATGTTACAAATTTATATTGCTCTTTATACACTTTCGTTTATTATCTCCGATATATTAGTTCTCTAAGCAGCTAGGGGAGGCGCATGCGCCAATTTCATCTGCACCGAGACACAGCTACGTTGCCCGCGCTCACACCTTTGGCTCCCCGTCGGCCGAACTGCGAGTGTAGTCAGCCTCACAGGCAATCACCAGAAGCCGCAGTATAACTACTTCGATAGTGGGTAAGTGGCTTAACCGAGGCTCGCTTTCTTACTCTTGACATGGTTGATGTGAATCTTGGACCGTCGTTGTCTACACTCCACAGCAAGCATCAACTTAATTGGACAGTCTTGCTGATTGGTCCCGGTGTGAATCCTATGTCGCTAGCCACAGGGAGCGCAGTCGTGCCAGGTATGCAGCCAAGACACCTAAAACGTAAGATCCACAAATGGCGCGTGCAGGTAATGTTTCCATAACTGTGCTTCCGCTCATTACCTAGTTCAGGCAACTTATATTCTCGCTTTATAGAATTTTGTCATCTGGACAACCTAAAAAAAGGGGTGCATGGACTGCTAAGGCACCCAAACTCTTTGCAAATAGTGAAATTCTTTATCCTTTTGCACCTTTCATGGTATATATATGGAAACAAAAATAAATCTTATCAGTTCAATTCAGTGAGTATCAAAGGCCTGTGTTTTATAGTTGAATTAGGGCTTCACAATCATACATAAATTTTTCACATTGTTCATTTACCGTTTGTTTTTTTACCGCTTGCATACTTCAGATGGGTGCTGGCCACAGCAGGACGATTTTTTGCAAGAACAGGTTGGGACAATATTTGTTATGTATTGCAGTACTACATGATATTTTTAATGTATATTGAAGATCGTTGTACACAAAGTGTTACTCAAGGAATGATCACAAAAATAAACTCAATTCTTTTGCACCTTATTAAATGCCCTGCAAAGGAATATTAATGTTTGATTAAGTGAAGTGCACCACTAAAGTGCTCCGGACATTGTGAAGTCATTACAGGGCTACACACTGTCTCGATCAATGGTGTGGACAGTCATTCAAAGGATCTTACAAGTGGTATGTAAACTTGCTTTATTCTGTGAGTTATTCGCAATGTAAAATTTAATATTATACGGGTGAAAAAAGAAGACCAGCAAAACTCCATTCGACAGCCTCCGATTACCAGTGCACTTCTGTCTCTGCCTTCTCACAAGGGGCCACACCAGTTGCACAATACATGTGACACTACCCCCTCGTCAAAAGAAGTGTCCCGATCCTTAAAGCATAGAAGGGAAAAAAATAAAAGTAGAAGGAGGAGCACTCAATATCCAGGCAGGAAAGAACGGCGCGCACAAGCACTGCACTTGGGGCAGTGGTAAGGTTTTAGTCGGCTGGCATGCAACCAAGTTTTTGATGTATGGTTGATATGTTGAATAAAGACAATTCTTCTGAAATATCGGTGTAAGGCCCGTGCTCTGTTCGGCCTCAGTGGTTGTTGGGTTGTCTGTGTAAGTTTCTATGCCAGACCCTCGTGTATGTGTTGATGTATATCTGTACTTGTGTTTTGGGAGAATTTCTCAGCTGGGTGGCCTAGTGTTGAACTGCGTGTCGCGTTCTAGTTCCTAGAATGAGAGCATTAGCTCTAAAATGCGAGCGCTTCCTTTGGACCCCTCTCTGAGTTTATTTTCCCTTTGCTATTGGAGATGGGAGAAGCGTCCCTTTTGCCTCTCCTCGGACCTCATTAGCGCGGTCTCCCGCTGTGCCGTCGCACGAGTGGGAGCGACCGGAGGCCATAAAACCCGCGAAGGGGTGTCAGGCTTTTGTCGCGCTGCACTGCGATGTGTAGCGTGCATCTGGTGCGCTTTGCGAAGGTTCCCGAGGAGTCAGTTTGTAGTAAATGTGTTTTTATTTTTTTTTACTTGTGGAAAGGGGCATGCTCCCGGCTCATCTCAGGAGCGCGGGACGGCGCCCGGGTGTCTTTTGCCGGAGGTACTCCTTAGGATATGACGCTCGCGCTGGCGAGCGCTGGGAGTAGTGGTTGCTTTGGAGCTGGGGCAAGAGGCGCCAGCTCAGCTGCGGGGACGCGGAGTCCCTGGTTGCTCTGTTTTAGCGGTCGGCGCGGCCGGCGCGGCCAGTTGCCGTTCGTCTCTGATTGTTGCTCCCTTGGGAAAGCAAATCCGGCTTGACTCTTGTATCATCTCTTGTATATAGTCTGTATAAAGTTCTCCGGTTCAATAGGAAGCTGCACCACCAAGTGTCATTTATCTCGGACGGATCCACTGCTGGGAAGACCGTCGTATCTTTATTGGCGCAGTCGCTACAGGATTGGTGCGCTGCAGCGGAACCGAAAGAACGGAGGAGCCTGGAAGCATCGGGCGCCGAGACGCCGAAGACTTGTGTACAAGAGGGTGCGTGAAGCATCGGGCGCCGAGACGCCGAAGACTCGAGTACAAGAGGGTGCATGCTGCATCGGGCGTGGAGACCCCAAAGACGCAACTGCAAAAAGGTGCGTGAGCATCGGGCGCCGAGACACCGAAGTGCAGGAGGGTGCGTGAAGCATCGGGCGGCCGAGCGCCGAAGAAGCGAGAGCAAAGAGGTGCGCGCATCGGTTGTGGAGACGCAGAAGACCATCAGCAGCCCCAACGTAGCTAGGGCGAGGTCAGCTATCGAAGACTCCGAAAGACCGGGGAAACACCGACTGCAGACTGCGTGTGTGTGTGTGTGCACTGACGATGCGGAGCATCACAGCGATGACGCCAAGGACGCTCCATCATTGCAACCAGGACTGCAGCGTCACTTGTGAGTGATTTTCCCCATTCTTGCTTCCCTGTCTCTGCCGTGCTCGAGCCAAAAGCCTAGGCAAATAGCTATGGAGATTGATATGTGGCTGTGGGATTTCGGGGCGGACTGCGGTCCAGAAATTCGAGCAATGAGGCTGAAAGAAATGCAGAAAGAGCTTGAAGAGCTACGGCAGATGCGGCAGGAGCTTTTATTAGAAAGAGAGCGCCGCAAACGTGGCCAGCTCAAAGAAGGCTACGTGGGAGAGAACAGCGCAGTTAATACAGCTGTTGTGTCTCCGCTGTCAGAAACAGACGAGCGTCCTTCGGGCATTGTAGAGGTAAATGCTCCTCTAGAGGAATTAAAACGAAAGCCCGATGAAATTGCCGACGTTATACATGTAGCATCGCAGGCCGTTGCAGAGACAATTGAGAAAATGGATGTGGCTACCGTATCTCTAGAAGGCTTAGCGGATACAAAGGAGCCCGTCTCAGAAGAGAAAGCCGAGCATGCAAGCCCACAAGATGGCTCAGAAAATGACGAGGCCGGTAGCGACGAGGTGACCAACGCCAAGGCTCACAGTCTGAGCTTAGCAGAAGCGGCTGCGAATGCGGTTTTCGCGGTGCCGTTCCCAACCACAGCTAGCACTGCAAAGTTGGATGTAGCTTTCGCGAAAGCAGGCACTGTCGATGTCGCAAACATACAGGTCCCGATACCCGCCGCAGGGGATCCGAGGGATGAGAAAAAGGTGCCCGATGATTGCCAGGCAGTGCCGGCGGACACAAAGAAAGCCTCCCTGCCGATTGTAGCAGTATCAGAGCAGGTGAGCCCTGAACAAGGCTCCGAGATCCTTCGGGATGAGAACCTCCGCGACGAAAGCGACACAGGTGAAATCTGCATTTTGTCCGCGGCTGGCGCAATGCCAAACAAAGAGGTTGAGCGGCTACGGCGGGCGCCGGGGAAAGCAGACAGATTGCACGAAGCTTACGGAAACGCGAGCAGTGCGTCGTCTATTTCCTTGCTGCACGAGTTGCCGCCCATAAGTGGTGCCAAAGTCTCCTTTCCGCGTACAATGAGCGGCGCAGACCTACTACCGCAGAAAGTAGAAAACCTCGAGCGCCAGGATAGGGCCGCGCGAAGGAGTAATGAGCGGCCAGGAATGCCAACGGTTGACCCGAATCCGAACGAAGGGCTGCCGACGCCAGGTTCGGAAACTTACCCTGACAGTAATATTCGTGAGCGCGCGAGGCTAAGGGCAGGCATTGCGTTGACTGGAGTTGGAGCCGGCGTTGCATTGGAGAGATCGGAGCCCAGTCGTACAATGTGGTCAACGTGGGGCCGTCTGGAAAAGGTAGTGCAGGTGTTCGACCCGGGAGGCTAATGATTGACTAACTGGTCGCACTCTGTGCACACTTCGACATTGTCTTGTTGTAGAAGTGTATCCCGTGCTCTGGCTCGAGCATGTGTGCAGGCAGTGTGTGAGAGTGGGGGAAGGGCACGTCGAAGCTGTGTGTGAGCTCTCAACATGCAGAGAACTGACGATCAAGATGAACTGATTTCTATTGACAGATTTCATCTTTTACAGTGTGTGTGACTGAGTCGCATGCCTGAGAACTGTTTGGTTATGCAAGCGCCTGTGATTGTGTACGCGCTAAGCACATATGTTTTCGCATCCTATTGGTACTTTTCCATGCTCTTGTTTTGGGTACTGGGTCCTATTTAGGCAGAAGAGTACTTTTGTGTAACCGCGGACAGAGGCGGTTGCGGTCGTTTAAAAGCGAGCCTCACAGAGCAGGTCTTTTTTTTTTAGTCTAATTGAGCGCATTGGAAGCTCAATTATCCTCTTAGGGGGGACGTGTAAGACCCGTGCTCTGTTCGGCCTCAGTGGTTGTTGGGTTGTCTGTGTAAGTTTCTATGCCAGACCCTCGTGTATGTGTTGATGTATATCTGTACTTGTGTTTTGGGAGAATTTCTCAGCTGGGTGGCCTAGTGTTGAACTGCGTGTCGCTTTCTAGTTCCTAGAAGGAGAGCATTGGCTCTAAAATGCGAGCGCTTCCTTCGGACCCCCCTCTTGAGTTTATTTTCGCTTTGCTATTGGAGATGGGAGAAGCGTCCCTTTTGCCTCTCCTCGGACCTCATTAGCGCGGTCTCCCGCTGTGCCGTTGCACGAGTGGGAGCGACCGGAGGCCATAAAACCCGCGAAGGGGGGTCAGGCTTTTGTCGCGCTGCACTGCGATGTGTAGCGTGCATCTGGTGCGCTTTGCGAAGGTTGCCGAGGAGTCAGTTTGTAGTAAATGTGTTTTTATTTTTTTTACTTGTGGAAAGGGGCATGCTCCCGGCTCATCTCAGGAGCGCGGGACTGCGCCCGGGTGTCTTTTGCCGGAGGTACTCCTTAGGATAGGACGCTCGCGCTGGCGAGCGCTGGGAGTAGTGGTTGCTTTGGAGCTGGGGCAAGAGGCGCCAGCTCAACTGTGGGGACGCGGAGTCCCTGGTTGCTGTGTTTTAGCGGTCGGCGCGGCCAGTTGCCGTTCGTCTCTGATTGTTGCTCCCTTGGGGAAGCAAATCCGGCTTGACTCTTGTATCATCTCTTGTATATAGTCTGTATAAAGTTCTCCGGTTCATTAAGAAGCTGCTCCCCCAAGTGTCATTTATCTCGGACGGATCCACTGCTGGGAAGACTGTCGTATCTTTACTGTCGGTCTGAGAAGCACGACGTGACGAGCGGACATTTTCTTTTGGAAGGACTTCGAAATTCAAGGCACTAACCCTGCAAAGGACCTTAAAGAGGCGAAAAACCGACGCAATAGTCTTTCGGAGTGATGATATTGGACTTCCCGTTTACGGATGTTGTATCCCTGGGCATCACAGCTTTGTGTAACCCTGCAAAGGACCTTAAAGAGGCCAAAAACAGACGCAATAGTCTTTCGGAGTAATGATATTGGACTTCCCGTTTACGG
>JAJIZL010059692.1:0-19046 GCA_023969395.1 Amblyomma maculatum
CGGTGCGCACACTCCCAGACACCCTTAGAGTGAGTGGAGGTCGCAAAAGAGATGCCCTCGACCTGCGTGGCAAGCTCAGCCGGAATTCAACTACCTAGTAGTGACAGGAGGGGGTGGCCCTTTGGTGCCCAGCTGTCGCCGGTTCAAACCAGAGTAAGGATCGGAGTCAGAAGTAACAAACAAAACACAACTTATGTACAGCAAGAGGCGATACCAAGGAAGACACAAGATCACTTGAAATACACAGACGAGCGGTTCACAGAATACAAACGCTAAGCATGCAACTACAGAATGATTCAATAAACTTTCCAACAGATCAAACACGAGAGAGTTACATAAACGAACACCAAATTGTTCACCGGGCACTATTGCAGTCCGACGCCACAAGAGTCACGATGTGGCCGCCATACGAGACGAGCGCCGCTCCCTTGCAGGTCCGTGGGCTTGCTAGCAGCGAGTGATCCCCGGGAGTCCAGCCGAAGCACAAGCGAACACGTCGCAAACGCTGACTGGCTGACTGACTGACTGACTGACTGACCGACCGACTAACAAGCGGCGCGGTATCTTTAAATAGGGCGCGCCGCGTCTGTCTGTTAAAACGCGCCAAAGATAGCGCGCACACACACTTAGCTTCGCTGGCTATAGCGCTCCCTTCTCTTCCCGTCGAGCCGCGCGTCGTCATTGGCTAGGTCCCACAGAAGATTCTGGAATTTTCTGGCGTATTCCAGGCCGATGAACCACCGTCCTCCCCGGGCAATGGGAAAGAGGGTCACGGCAACGCGTACAAAGCTACGCGCTCTCCCGCGCAGGGAAGGAGGCTTTTCTCTCCATGCTTTCCAACGACGCCGCGCGGGCCTCGCGCCGTACCGGCTTGATGAAAATGTGAGCCGATTTCGTGACAGCCGCACGTATTAAGCGAGTATTTGGAGCTGCTTTGATTAAACAGATGGCTGAGCGCTTTTCGCTTGAAAGTAATAGCAGCAAGAGGTTATGTAAATAAAATAACACAAAAGGGAAGAGAAAGATTTGTGCGAAACTCGTCGTGACTATAAGACATTTAACGCGATATCCGTCGCTTGAAGAAGGAGTGAGACAGTGAGTGGAGGAGAAGGAAATATGTATTGAAAATTGAGTCGGACACTCCCAGGAGGGCCCTTTAATCCAGAAGCCCTCTCGCATGTTCCACTAGTTCGGCCCGCTCGATCAATTGTAGCTGATCAGCGAGAAGGGTCTCCTTCATTTGTAAAGATTGGAAGACAGAAACATTCAGTTATGTCAGTTAAAACAGGGGTCCCACAAGGTAGCATTTTAGGTCCTTTTTTATTTATCCTATACATAAATGAGATAGTCTGCCTTCATTAAACTGCTCATTATGTAATCTACGCAGATGCTACTAGTTTATCTTTTGAAAACGACTCATTTGAAGATCTAACTTATCTAGCCAATGTCGCGCTGTAGGAAATAAATGCATCGGCTTGAAGTAATTGTTTAAAATTTACTCTTGCTGCAGTTAAAGCTGTCCTATTTCACCCCCGTCGCAGATGTATTCAGTCGCCGCAAATTGTGTTGAACACCACCAATACTGAAGTAGGAAAAACATTCAAATCCGTGGCGTATGTTTCTCAGAAAATATGACATGTGATGAACTCGTGAAAAACATTGTTAATAAACTGTCCAATACTATTGGCATCATACGCCGCCCCTGTCATTATCTCCTACTTCAGTTAATTACTTTTATACAGTTCTCTGTTTTCTTCTTCCCCAAACTACGCATTTCTAGTATTTCCCACCACAACTGCTGCAAATATTGCAAGCTCTTAATATTGCAGAAATTAGTCCTGCGCCTGGTATGTAAAGTTCCGTGCCGATCACACCCTGCTGTACTTTTTGAAAAGATCACTGTACATTTATAACCTTTGTTATAAATGTACAGGAGCTCCACAGGAGTTCCCTACTTACGTTGTCGTATGCCCCGTTTATGTTCAGGAAGGCCAAATACAAAGGTCTATTTTCCACTCTAGATATTTCGATGCATTGGGTAAGCACGAACAGGCTATCATCTAAGCGCCTACCATTTCTAAACCATTCTGAAGTTCTCCGAGTATCTTGTTACTTTCTGCCCATGCTTGCACCTTTAAGTTCACCGCCTGCATGGCCAACCTGTACATAACAGATGTTATGGTAATCGGCCTGTAGGATTTTATGTGCATCCTTTCTCCTTTCCTTTTATAAAACAAATTCATTTTACTCTGCCGCCAGCTGTTCGGAATTTGCTTATTCGTTATGACTGTTTCCGGAGCTTTTAACAACGTTTCCTTATTTCTTGGACCGAGTTCATTAATGAGCTTGATCGGAATTCCATCTATTCCGACGTCACGCAGCGCGCAGCGCCACTGGTGAGAGGAGCAGAAGTCAGGCAGTAACTGCCACCGCGAAAGGCGACGGCGCGAGTTGAGCCCCCACTCTTACACAGATGGTATGACGTCACACAGCCAGGTCACGCTAAAGGTGAAGCGTGGCTGCCACCGCCGCGCCTTTTGACGGGCTGAGGTGGTAGCTAAAGTAGTATTGCTTCGCAATAAAAAGAACAGGAGAGAAATATGCGGGTCGCAACAGCCGTCGTCCACCACCGATGCGGGGGAGGGTGCAATGACGACCTACAACCGATAAAAATTCGGTGGCATCCCAGTGCGATATCCCTGTGCGATATCAGCGCAAGTTAAAGATCCTGAAAGGAAGGAGGTGGGAGTGAAAGGGGAAAGAGAGAAAGAGAAGCGGTAGTGGAGGGCTACGGAGTAATTCGACCACCTGGGGATCTTTACTAGTGCTAGCTGCTCATCATACATTTCTTCGTATATATTGTAAAAGGGGCTTCTCCTGAATTAAACTCTTAGGGCGGCAGAGCACGCTTTACAAGCTCACGTTTGCGTTTCTAATGATACTGATATCTCAATTTGTAGTAACTGTAATAAACTTGCGGAGTGCAAGTGGAAAGAGAAAGAAAGAGAAGCGGTCGTGGAGGGCTACGGAGTAATTTCTACAACCTGGGGATCTTTAACTTGCGCGCGCCTGTTTATAGATCCCCAGGTGGTCGAAATTACTCCGTAGCCCTCCACTACCACTTCTCTTTCTCTTTCCACATGCACTACCACACTCCTCTGTTCTCTTGCGGCGCGGTTCAGGTATTCACAGAAACAAGTGTGATAGATACTGCGCATTTTCCTTCCTGATATCAATTATTATTGGTTGGTTGGTTTGTGAAGTTTAATTTTCCAAAGCGATTCAGGAGGATAGCAAGAGGGGAAGCCCTGCAGAAGAAATGGGACAAGCAGACTAACACCCTTTACGTGGACGCAGCAGGACCACACAATGGAGTCATGACTATCGTAGTCTCAACGCCTGCGGGGTCGATGGTGAACTGCGCCTCGGTGAAAACATCTAACCCCACTCACGCAGAGGAGGCAGCTATTGCATTAGCTGTAGCATCTAACCCCAACGCCGTTGTGCTCACTGATTCTCAAAACGCCTGTCGCAACTTCAATTACGGAATAATTCATAAGTCAGAGTTGTCATTGCTAACTAAGCACCCACGCAACCAAGCATCAATCATCTGGTTTCCCGGTCACCTGGAACTACCAGGAGGAAACGAAGCCGCTCACAGGCATGCCCGAGCTCTTCTATACCGGGCGTCTCCCCCTGATGACCATAAAGGGTGCCGTGACCTGATAGGTTTAGCAGTGTATGCTGACAATCTCGCGCCATACAGAACAGCCAGAAAGGAGTACCCAACACCACACAAATCCCTCAATAAGTTAGAAGAGAACATCCTTAGGAGACTACAAACCAACACATACCCAACACCAGCTAAATTACACCTGTGGTACCCTACACTATACTCTCCGCAGTGCCCACACTGTGGAGAGGTAGCTAACCTCTACCATATGGTGTGGGCATGCCAATTTAATCCCTTAGTTGACCCCATTCCCAACCCCTCGGAGGAGCAGTGGGAGGCTATTCTGCTCAGCGATGGTCCTGACCGTCAGCACTGGCTGGTGGGAAGGGCCAGCGCAGCAGCAGCAGCCAATGGACTACCGGACTAGGCGGCCCACCCACATGTTCTGAGAATACTGAATAAATAAAGATGTTTTCAATCAATCAATTGGTTGGTTGGTTGGTTTGTGAAGTTTAATTTTCCAAAGCGATTCAGGCTAAGAGAGACGCTGTAAATTTCGATCACCTATGGTTCTTTAACATGCACTGACATCGCACAGCACACGGGCACTTTGCTCTTCGCCTCCACCGAATTAGCGGCCGCCGAGGCCGGGATTCAATCCCGCGTCCTTGTGAACAGTAGTCGAGCGCCGTAACTACTGCGCTTCCCAAACCAACCAACCAACCAACCAACCAACCAACCAACCAACCAACCAATCAAACAATTGTTATTATTATTAAGTTTGGCTCGTTTGGTTGGCTTGTGGGATTTAATGTCCCAAAGCCGCTTAGGCTATTAGAAGGGCTGTAGTGGAGGACTCCGGAAATTTCGACCCCCTGGATTTTTTTAGCGTTCACTGACATCGTACTCACTCGGGTGCCTAGCGAGAGAGAGAGAGAGAAAACTTTGCCATCAATTTAGATGGTTTTTGCCTTGGTTGGTATCCAGCTGCTCCGGGCGGCTATAGTGCTCTAGAAGATAGAAGATGAAAGATGAAGATATTCTAGAGCACTATAAGGTGGCTGGCAATTTATATCTGTCAGCGACCTGTTGCGCTCTTGCCGAGGCCCGCGACTGGACGTCTGGGTCCCAGCTGGCGAAAAACAGCGTCCCAGTGTTCCAGCGAGGAAGATGGTACTAGATCTGGAGGAGGAGAATTCTCCGCGCAGTCCCAGATTCAAATCAAATCAACTTTATTCAAAATTTTTGTCCTGAGGAACCGAAAAGAAACGAGAATAATATGTGGTGTAAGGTGGCAAGCTCACCACACAGTTGGCAGTACGGATTTACTATGTCGAGGAGGAGGAGGAGGAAAAACTTTATTTAGCCCTATATTATTTGGCGGTTTTTGGACATCTTCAGAAATTTCTGCTTGTTGTATCCACAAGAGTCTTCTCTGTCGACTTCGTCCACTTTTTCACAAGGGTCGGTTGCCCTCAGTCCAGGGCTCCGCTGGCTTCTGCCGTCCGTTGGGCTCGCTGTACCAGACCTTGCTGGTCTTCGCAGCGGTCGTTGGACAGCAGCGTCTCCCATTGCTCCGCACTCGTGTTTCGAATTTTGGGGACCACATCTATGTGACATGCCCATGTGATGTGATATAGTGTTGGTTTTTCATCGCACCACGGACATCTGTCAGCGTATATGGTAGGGTGCATTTTGTTTAGTATGTGTAGGTTTGGGTATGAACCCGTCTGTAATTGTCTCCATATGACAGCTTCCTCTCTGTTGAGAGAAATGTGCGGTGGGGGATATCGTATTCTTCTGCCTCTATAGTTTTCTAGTATGGCCGAGTATTCCTTGGGTGCTGGCAAAAGTTCCGCGGACCCGTCGGATTCTCGGAAAGTAGTGTATGCTCGAGCTATCCTGTCAGCCTCTTGGTTCCCTGCCACCCCCATGTGCCCCGGTACCCACATAATTTTGTGTCTGGTCATCTTTTCTTCGTGGTTTTTAATTCTGTCGCTCGCTTTGAGGAGTATACGGAGCGCGTGACGACCAATCCTACCATTCACGAAATTTCGACAGGCTGTTTGAGAATCCGTGAGTCCAAGGAGGAGGATGATCTCTGCTAGGAAACCATGCAACGAGCCCTCGACTCCGTGCAGCAGTTCCTTCTTGACAGGGGGCTCAAGCTCTCTGCCCCAAAGTCGGAGGCCCTTATGGTGCACCCTTCGGGAGCACGAGCGTCAGCCGATGCAACCACCCTGATGATCGACGGTACCAGCCTGCCCTGGAGACGCCAGGTCAAGTACCTGGGGCTGGTGATCGATCACCGCCTCACATGGATTCCTGCAGACAAGGCCTACCTGGGTCATCTGAACCGGGTTGGCCGAGCAGCCCATCGTCTTCTTGCAGGAGGCAATGGCTGCTCAACATCAAGGGCAATCCGGCTGTTTGAGGCGGCCGCCACCGCTTCCATACTTTATGCCCCCCCCCCCTTTTGTTTCCCTCAGGCCCACCAGAGTGAACATCCTGGACGGAGCACACAGGAAATGGATCCGACGCCTGCTGGGAGCAACGCAGTCCTCTAGGATTGCGGCAACGCTGGCGGAAGCCGGTGTCTACCCCCTGACCCTGCAGCTCCTCCAGAGAGGCCTCACTCACGTGGACCGCCTTCACCACGCCCCTGACGGAGCTTCCCTCCTGGCACGGCTGCGCAGCGCCCCCATTCACGGATGGGACAGCTGACGCCTGTATACAAGAACTTCATCGGAAACGCCCCAGGGTATTCCATCCTCCCTCCTCCACCTTCCTCCTCCACATGTCCTCCTTTACAGGTCACCCTTGACCTGGAGGGGGTCAGCAAGCGCCGCTCCCCAGTTGCTGCCCTCGGCCAGGCCGCCGCAGCCCTGATTGAAGAGTGCAGAGGGAGCACCCTCCTCTTCACCGACGGCTTGGTCCTGCCTTCCACGAGCCAGGCTGCAGCGGTTATGACGGCCCCACAGGTGGGGGTGTCCAGCTCTTGCAGGCTCTCCTTTCCAGGTAGCTCTACTGCAGCCGAGCTGGCGGGCCTACACTTGGCAGCGGACTACCTGGAGACTGGTCAGCCCCCAGGCTTCTACACCATCCTGTGCGACTCGAGGCCGGCACTGCAGCTCCTGCGCAAGCCGTCCTGCTTCCAGCTATCGGTTGGCCACCTACGAGCGCGCCTCCAGGCCCTGGAGGATGCCGGCTTCGTCCTCTCACTGCACTGGATCCCGGGCCATGCGGGCATCCAGGGCAACGACGAGGCCGACGCACTTGCCAAAGCGGCCCACTCCGACCAGGTAAGTACGACTCACCATGTATCTGCCTTTGACTTTTCCAGGCTTCCCCTCAAGAAGGCGGTGAGGGCCCTGCACCCTGATCGGCGCATCGCCGAGGGGAGGACATTCCACCGCCTGCCTGACGAGCTCGCCCGCAGGGAGCGAGCTCTCCTCCTACGCCTCCGCACCGGAGGTTCCTGGACGCCCACGGAGCTGTATGTCCGTGGCCGGGCCCCCTCCCCAGCATGCCCCTCCTGCGGTGATGCAGGAACACTGGGGCACCTCCTCTGTGTGTGCCCAGCACACGCCCACCGCAAGATGGAGGCAGGCTACCGGGCACTTGGACTTCCTGCTGCCACCAAGGACCATCTGCTCTTCCCGGCCAGGAGCCCCCTGGCAGCCCTCCGGCTCCTGCTGGCCTTCCTGGAGGAGTCCGGCCTGGCTGCACGATTGTAGCCTACCACCGGGCCTGCTGACCTGCTGGCCACAGCGTTGGCGACGGAGCCGAGGACGACGACGAGAGCGACTTCACGATGATGACCCCCCCTACCCTCCCAACATCCCATCTCCCCTTCCCCCCGGACACCAAGAGTGCCACCGCGAATTAAGGCCGGCATAACCCGTGTCCGGTATCCCCCCCACCCCCCGAGAATAACCCAAAGACCCCTACCTACCTACCTATCGTTAGCGACCGCCCAGCTCTATAGCCCCCGCCACCGCTAGAAAAATGGCTACTTCCTCGGCCTCTGCTACTGTGCAGTGTCGGATAGAGGCGCTGGTCACTTCGCGTAGAGACGAATCGACCACCGTGGCCCCTGCAATTTTTTTGTATCCTGACGCGTCTGCATACACGGTCGTGTCTTGAGGAGCGTATGTTTTTTGAATAAAATCGGCCCTTGCTTCTCTTCTGCCTTGGTGGAGGTTAGGGTCCATGTTTCTCGGGATTGGAGCTCGTTGGGGATTGTTACCGTCCTCGCTATTTCGCGCATCTGCTCACAGTATCCGAGTCTCTGTAAGAGCGCTCTTCCAGTCGTTGTCTGTAGCAGCCTGAGTTTTTGCGACTCAAGCTGCGCCTCGCGTAGTTCATCGAATTTGTTTTGCAATCCAAGCGCCATGAGCTTTTCTGTAGACGTGTTGCGCGGTAATCGGAGCGCCGTCTTACACGCTTTGCCTAGCAGGGCATCCGCTTGTTGTATTTCACTCCTGTTGAGGCACTGGTAGGGCAGGCTGTACATAATTCGGCTCACTACCAGGTTTCTAACTAGTTTTAGTGTCCCCTCTTCGCGCATGCCATGCCGCCTGTTGGTGATGCGGGTGATCATGCGTGTCACTTGTAGCGCTGTTGTTTTGGGCATGGTAAAAGGCCGCAAACATTGTCACAGCCACAGCGCTTGTTGTATTTCACCCTTGTTGAAGCACTGGTATAGCAGGCTGTACATAATTCGGCTCACTACCAGGATTCTACCTAGTTTTAGTTTGTCCTCTTCGCGCATGCCATGCCGCCTGTTGGTGATGCGGGTGATCATGCGTGTCACTTGTAGCGTTGTTGTTTTGAGCATGGTAAAAGGCTGAAAACACGGTCACAGCCACACCGCTGAACGTATGCCAAAATCTTTCTCGACATAGTATGTGGGTTCAATCGAACCAATGCAGTAGTCACACTTTTACCATACTATGTCGAGAAAGATTTTGGCGTACGTTCAGCGGTGCGGCTCCGACCGTGTTTGCAGCTGCCACGTGGTAGCTAGAACACGTGATAGTAGAAATTATACCAAA
This sequence comes from Amblyomma maculatum, assembly GCA_023969395.1. Taxonomy (NCBI): domain Eukaryota; kingdom Metazoa; phylum Arthropoda; class Arachnida; order Ixodida; family Ixodidae; genus Amblyomma; species Amblyomma maculatum. Next base: position 8,731 of record JAJIZL010059692.1, read on the forward strand.
GAAGAAACGAAAGAGGGGTGGCATCTTCATTGTGAATGTATATAGCCCTACAAAACAGAGGAAAGCCAAATTCCACGAACTTTTCCATGGCGCACGCAAACTCGCAAAACACAGCACGCTAATCATACTAGGAGACTTCAATGCCATGGATAAAAGCTGGGGATCCAGTTCCAGTTCAGTCGTTCAGTCGTGCCCGACTTTTCGTGACCCTATAGACCATGTCACGCCACACTTTCCGGTCTCTCACTATCTTCCTACCATCACATAACTTCATCTGCAGTGCCTCGAGAATGCCATCTTACCATCGCGTTCGCTGCCTACCTCTTCTCCGGCGACCCTCAACCTTTCCCAACATCAAATCTTTCTCCAGCGACTCCTCTCTTCTCATCAGATGACCAAAGTAGCTAAGCTTTAAGTTTAGAAATTGACCCTTCAGTGAGCAGTCAGGGTTTATGGTCGACAATATCGACTGATTTGATCTTCTGGCAGTCCAAGAAACTCTCAAGAGTCTTCGCCATAACCACAATTCAAACGTGTCAATTCTTCGGCGTCAGTCTTTTTCAAAGTCCAACTCTGGAATCCATACATCACAACTGGAAAGATCATAGTACGAGTTATACGGATCTTAGTTGGCAGACGAATGTCTCTGCTCTTTACTAGGCAGTCAAGGCTAACCATTGTTCTCTTTCCCAGAAGCAGGCGTATCCTAATTTCATGGCTGCAGTCTCCTTCCGAGGTAATCTTGGAGCCCAAGAAGAGAAAATCTGTCACAGCTTCCACTTCTTGTCGATTGATGCTCCAGGGCTTCATAGGGCAAGACGCCATGATCTCTGTCTTTTTAATGTTCAGTTTAAGCCCAAACTTCTCACTCTCTTTTTGTACGCGCATCAGAAGTCTCTTGAGTTCCACTTCACTTTAGCCATTAAAGTGATATCATCCGCATATCTAAGGTTGTTGATACGTTTTCCAGCAATCTTCACTTCAGCTGAGGACTCGTCCAGACCGGCCTTCCTCATGATGCACTCTGCATATAGGTTAAATAGGCAGGGCGACAGTATGTAGCCTGGCCTCACTCAGACCATGCCCAGTTCTGACTGTGGCCTCTCGCCCTTCATACAGGTTCCTGAGGAGACAGATGAGATGAATTAGAACTCCCATCTCTTCGAGAGCTTGCCACAATCTGCTGTGATCTTCGCAGTCAAACGCTTTCGCATAATCAATAAAGCAGAAGTAGATGGGTTTCTGGAACTCCTGCTTTTTCCATGATACAGCGAAGGCTGGCAATTTGGTCTCTAGTTCCTCTGCTCCTGCGAAACCCAGCTTGCACGTTCGGAAGCTCCCGATTCACATACTGATGCAGCCTACCTTGGAGGATTTTCAACATCACCTTGCTAGCATGCGAAATAAGCGCGATCGTGCGGTAGTTGGAACAATCTTTGGCACTGCCTTTCTTTGGAATGGGGATGTAAACTGACCTCCTCTAATCCTGTGGCCACTGCAGGGTTGTCCAAATCTTCTGACAAAATGTATGCAGAATATTAACAGCGTCATGGTTGAGGTTTTGAAGCAACTCAGCTGGAATGCCATCACTTCCGCTGGCTTTCTTCTTAGCAAGACTGGCTAAGGCCCATTCAGCTTCACTCTTCAGGATGCTCGGCTCGAGATCAGTAATCACAACCGTCTTATGTTGGGTTTGCACATTCGGGTCCTTCTTGTACAGTTCTACTGTGTATTCTGCCACCTCTTCTCTATCTCTGAGGCTTCAGTGAGGTCCTTGCCTCGTTTGTCCTTTATCACGCCCAGCTTAGCACAGAAGCTTCCTTTGACATCTTTGATTGTCTTATACAGAGCTCTTGTGCTCCTTAATTGGCTGTTGTCCTCAACTGCTTGGCACTGTGTGTTCAGGAAGGCATTCTTATCTCTCCTTGCTATTTTCTGAAAATCCGCATTGAGAACCTTGTATCTTTCTCTTTGCCCCATAAGATTTCCATCCTCCTTTCCTCAGCTATTTGAAAAGCCTCTTCAGATAATCAGTTTGTTTTCTTGCATTTCTTTTGCTTTGGAACTACCTTAGTAACAACTTCTTTTATTATATCGCGAACATCAGTCCAGATCCCTTCGGGCTCTCTGTCTTCTAGATCTAATTCTTGAAATCGATTGCTCACTTCCACAGCATACTCTAATGGAAGTTGATCCAGATCATACCTGAAAGGCATTCTAGGTTTCTGCGTTTTCCTAAATCGAAGCTTAATTTTGGCAACAAGAAGCTGATTATCGGTGCCACAATCGGGCCCAGGCCTTGTTTTTACTGCTTGTATAGCGCTTCTCCATCTCTGCCGGCAAAGAATATAATCGATCTGATTCCTGTACAGACCGTCCGGTGAAGTCTATGTGTACAGGCGCCTCTTGTGCTGTTGAAAATGAGTATTCGCAATGGTCAGGTTGTTTTCTTGACAAAACTCTACTAGCCTCTGCCCAGCTTCATTTGGCTCGCCAAGACCGAACTTGCCTACAATTCCGGATATTTCTTCACTCCCGACCTTAGCATTCCAGTCTCCTATGAGAAAAATGACGCCTGATGATGGGGTGCGGTCTAAAAGGCATTGTAAGTCCGCATAAAATCCGTCAACGTCAGCTTCTTCAGCAGTAGTGGTCGGTGCATAGACTTTGATAACTGTTATGTTGAATGGATGACATTGGATCCGAAGTGAAATCATTCGGTCGTTTTTGGGGTTGTACCCTAGCACTGCTTTGCCCATTCTTCTGTTTACTATGAGAGCGACAACATTCCTTCTCTTGGACTCGTGCCCACAATAAAAGACATAATGGTCGCCGGAGTTAAATTCTCCTATTCCGGTCCACTTGAGCTCGCTGATACCCAAGATATCAATGCTCAATCTGTCCATTTCTCGCTTGACGACAACCAGTTTACCTTGCGTCATAGATCTTACATTCCATGTTGCTATGTGATATATCTCCTTACAACAACGGACTTTTCGGTCGCTTCCCGACACATCCACAACTGAGCGTCATTTTGGTTTTAGCCCAGCCGCATCATTCGTCCTGGAGCTACTAGGAATCGCCCTTTGTTCATCCCTAGTAACATGTGGGACGCCTTCCAACCTGGGGGCTCATCTTCCGGCGCCATATCATTAATGGTATTGTGACTGGCCATAGGGTTTTCTTGGCAGGAAACACTGGAGTCGGTTGCCATTACCTTCTCCAGTGAATCACATTTTGTCAGAACTCTCTGCCATGACCTGTCTATCTTGGGTGGCCCTACACAGCAGAGCTCACGATTTCATCGAGTTTCGCAACCCCTTCCGCCACGACACGGCAGCGATCCAATGAAGGGGAATAGCTGGGGATACCAAACAGTTAACCCAGAAGGTAAAGCACTAGCAGAGGTAGCAGAAAACACTGACTAAAACCTCCTCACAGACTCAGATACTCCAACCAGAACCGGAAACAGCGTCAGTACCGACACGTGCCCCGACCTCACATTCATACGGGGAGCGGAACAGGCAGAGTAGGAGAACCTGTTAGAGAATCTGGGCAGTGACCACTACATACTCAAAGCGTAAGTAACCTCAGACAGACTAAAGCGCCAGCTGGAATTGGCAAAAATCACGGATTGGACCGCTTTTCGAGAGGCAAGCGACGGGAATCTCGCCGAGAACGGGATCCAATCGATAGAAGAGTGGGGAAACATGCTCAAGAAAAACAGCGCAAGTAGACCAAAGAAATCGCGCGAACGACGAAGACGCCCGAGGTAGACGCCAGGCTGCTCAAGCTGTAGGAGGCTAGACGCGGGCTCACTAAGAGATGGAAGAAACAAAAGTACAACAGAAAACTAAAACTTAAGATCGCAGAAGTCACAGCGAAGGCAGAGGAGTACGTGGCGCAATTGGCAAGGCAAAATTGGCAACAATTCCGCGACTCCCTCAACGGAACTTTGAGCAAATCGAGGACGTGGCATATCCTCAAGTCTCTCATAGATCCAACCAAGACCAAGGCAAAAAACAACAAGGCCATCTACCGGTTAATCCACCAGTTCGAGGGACCAGACTCAGAACTCCTGGAGAAAGTACGCGTTAAATGCTTCGGGGACACAAACCCAGCGGCTTACGCAGAGCACTACCGGGTAAGAGAAAACGATACGCTGGACAGGCCCATCACGCGAGAAGAGGTCTGCGCAGCGATTCGAAACACAACCAGAAACACGGCCGCAGGTGCGGACAAGATCAATAACGCACTCATCCGCAACCTCAGTGATGACCGAGTCGCTGAATTAATCGACTTTCTCAACAAACACTGGGAAGCGGAGACCGTCCCCGAGGAGTGGAAGCATGCGGAAGTAGTCATGATTCCTAAACCGGAAAAGAAACTACAAATTGAGAAGCTCAGATCGATCTCGCTCACATCGTGCCTTGGGAAACTGTACGAACGAGTAGTGACGCTGAGACTACAACAGTACATGGAGGACAACGAACTGTATCCCCACAGCATGTTCGGTTTCAGAGCAAAACTATCGACACAGGATGTACTACAAATCATAGAAGTACTCGGGAACGTCCCCAAGAGCGGAGAGAACATAATAATGGCATTGGACATTAAGGGGACTTTTGACAATGTCAGTCACGAGGCTATCCTTACTGGCATGAACGACCTGAACTGCGGGAGGAGAGTCTACGGCTACGTCAAAGCCTTCCTGTCAAACAGAACCGCAACAATTGGCCTGGGGGACCTCAGATCAGACAAATTGCTTACGACAAACAAAGGAACACCTCAAGGATCGGTCATGTCTCCTACGCTCTTCAACATAGCCACGATTGGCTTGGCAAAACAGTTGCAAGAAATCGACGGCATACACCATGCCATGTATGCCGACGACATCACCATCTGGGTCAACACAGGCTCGCTCGGAGAGAAAGACGAGAAATTACGAAAGGCAGCCACCTGCGTAGAGAACTACGTCAGAGCAAGAGGGCTAGCATGCTCCACCGCGAAATTCGAGCTCTTAAGAGTTTGAAGAGGAAGACACAACCGCACAGTCCCCACTAGCGACGAATCAAAGAAAAAAACACTCATCAGAATTTTGGGGATGTGGATACAGTCAAACCAACGCTGTACCCACACCCTCGCCCGACTCAAGGCATCCACTCTACAAGTGACCCGCATGATCACGCGCATCTCACGCAGACGTCATAGCATGCGAGAGGAGGACACACTCAAGCTGGTTAGAAGCCTGCTAGTAAGCCGAGTGACATACAGCCTCCCCTACTACAACCGCATCAAGAGTGAGGTACAAAAGACGAACGGGATTCTACGCAAAGCCTACAAAACCGCACTCCACCTTCCTCACAGCACTTCAACCGAAAAGCTCCTAGCCCTAGGACTACACAACACTTTCGATGAATTGAGACAGGCACAACTAGTCTCCCAAGTGCGCAGACTACAGCAGACCCCACCTGGCAGGGAGCTGCTTAAGAAACGGGGCCGCGCCGATGAAATTCGAGAGATACAGAGGACACAAACAATCCCGGACGAATAGCGCCACACACTAAAAGTAACGCCCATACCCGGGAACATGGATCCCAACCTACACAATGCACGCAGAGAGGCAAGGGCTGAATACCTACAAAAGACATTAGCACCCAGAGAAACGACGGTATACGTGGACGCAGCCACATACACCAGAACAGCGGGGCAGCACAACAGCAATGTGGTAACAACAGTGATTGACTCGACGCTACGCGAGATAACCAGCGCATCACTACAAGACTGTACGATAGTCGAGGCTGAGGAAGCGGCCGTTGCTCTGGCGGCAGCGGAGGGCTATCGATCTAAACGGTCTCTAACAATCCTTACAGACTCACAAACAGCATGCCGCAACTCTCTTCGCTGCAGAATCGGGCACAGAGCGCTCCGCATACTCCGCTCTGGGGGCCACATAACACGACAACCAAACGCAAAACCAATCAAGCATACGATAATATGGACGCCGGCACACGCGGGAGTAACAGGGAACCAAGAGGCGGACAGGATAGCTCGAGGGTACACTTATTACTGAGCATACAACGTTGGTGACCAAGAGGGGAACGAACCTGTACCCGAAGATTATTCGGCGATACTAAACCATTAGAAGGGCTGCAGAAAGCGGTACCCACCACCACACAACTCTCTTAGCAGAGAGGACTCAATCACGTGGAGGCACATACAAACAGGCTCGTACCCGGACCTACACGTACTCAACAAAACGTATCCCACACTGTACACTGACAAATGCGCTTGGTGCCAAGAACCACCCCCGCTGTACCACATCACGTGGGCATGCCAGAGGATAAGCGTGGTACCCCTTATAAGAAACCCGAGTGCGGAGCAATGGGAGGGAGTGCTCTCTAGCGATCGCCGAGTCGACCAAGGTCTGATTCGGCGAGCACAACTGGCAGCAGCATCCAGCGGAGCCCTGGACTAAGGGCAACTGACCTTTGTCTTAGAAGATGGACGAAGCCATCTGAAAACCGCAGAAGACAATCCAATCTAGAGCTAAATAAAGTTTTCACTCACTCACTCACTCGGCTGGGCGAAGCGTGTGGAGGAGGCAAGCTCGCTTTGAGCTCCTTGTAGTAAGTGGTAATGGCCTGATACGTATCCAGTGACTCACCCCGTCGAGCACCCGCGTCCCTAGCGTTTCGCCTCTATGGAAAAGCGGCCGCCGAGGCCGGGATTCAAACTCGCATCGTTGGGAACAGTAGTATACCACCGTAACCACTGCTCCACCCCGGCGGGGGACCTGAATGAGATTGTATAGGTAGCGACATCCGGAAGCCCTGAGTTCGGATCCCAGAGCCAGCGTGTGGCTGTTTTTTAATGACTAAGCAAACATTTTTGGGAACAAATAGATAAAGGTTGCCATTTAACCATAATAAACATCAGTAATATATATTCCCCTGATAACTTCTTTGGGGACGTTGGTTGTTTGCTGTCTGCGTATGTTAATCGTTTTTCTTTCACTCTTGCCTAGTGACTGTAATGTTTACCGACACTGGTAGCAGTGGGGTAAATAGATATGCATAGATGCTCACTGACTCGTATTCGACTTAGTTACAGGTGTAAAATCGTCTCTTTGCATACGAGTGAGAAAGTGGATAGTATTTTACGGACAGAGGTTAAAATAAACACAAGCCAATAATTACGATTTTGTTTAATATTTATTCAGCATAAATTCCTAAACGGAAATCAAAAGCAGTGTGATATGCGTACGTAAACGTTAATCATGAGGATGCTTTTCTGGCGCTATGTGTACTGAAGACGCGAAAGATTTCCACAATCAAGCCATAGAACTCAAATAAAACCGAACTTCTCCCAAGCTTGCAAGCCAGGACATCAAAATTTTAACGTTGTGGTAAACGAGTCATCAAGCCCATAGCGGGCAAATAAAAACCCTTTGTGAACCATACCACTGTAAGAGTTCAGCTGCGCCTTGAAAAATAGACGAGGTGTCTTAGCGTCGACGTGAAGGAAGGCATCTGCTTGACTGCGATTTTTTCGCCGCCCGGTGTCTTCCGGAACACGCCGTCCAGCTCGAGGGCAACTTTCTGGCAAACCAACGTCAGCATGTGAAGGAGGTCGGCAGTGTGCGCGTATTGTTGAAGGACAGTGCAGAGCGTCTGAACGAAAATGGAGCCTCTTTTTGAGTAGCGAAATGAGATGAAGCCTGCGTTGATAAGGAGAAATGAATATTATTTCTTGAACCTTGCTCCCGTTGTGCGTCAGCTGCAAACGTGAATAATGTGTTGATTTCTCTCATAAAGGCGAGTTGATACGTGCCATGGACGTTTACTCAAGGAACCATCGTATTCATTGCAGTGCCATATATTTCTACAGTGCTTAAAATATTGCATGCAAGAAAAATATTGGATCAAATTGTCTCGTGCTCTCCCGATATAGGCCGTGACATTTCTTATAAATGGCTACATTACAACTCTGTCTCCTGTTTTTCTGATACCAGCCATGCTGTTTTACAAACCGTAGACGATAGACGAAGTTGTCCGCCGATATTGTAAGTACCACGTTAAAAACTGGCTATGGCTTGTTACAAAATAAATATTCTGCAATGATTATTCGAATCAAAACAGGGCTCTATATTTCTGTATATTAAAACGCACCTAGAAGCTATTTCACAATATTTGTGACAACAATATTTGCGGATAATGACATTCAGACGCATTCACGGCATCACTGTAGCTGCCGAGCTTTGGTTCTGCCGTTTGTTAAATTTGTGCAGCTGGTATTCATATGGTTCCTTAATATATTACACAATGTTTCCTGAGAAAAGCGCGCATGTTGTCCATACACCGCACCACGAAGAAATAATTTTAAAACCTGCTGTGATTTATGTGTGTTTTTGCATACTGGTGGCCAGCGAAACTTGTATTACAATTTTTAAATCTAAAAGACAACCCGTACTAAAATACATAATGGCTGCAATTTGGCGCTCATGTGGTCTATATACCCTAATAGCGTACGATTGATAAATGAGTTGAAGTTTGAAACAACGCACGTATTTCGCATGCAATACATGAGATCAGCAATCAGTCAGTTGATGGCGACTTAATTTAGCGTTATACTTAGCTCAAGCTACAGAGTGACTTATGTTTACGGTATTCGTGAAATACGCCTATATATGCGATACGCGTATTCATGCGATACGCGCACGGACAAGAGATGCATCGGATAAGTGATGTCATAAAAGTCCGCACTGTGCAGTATGTATCAATTATATTCCTGCGTTCTTTGATGAGGTATTTCCTCCCATCGCTACCGACGGGGATGTAGTAAATCTTATTTTCTGCGTATAACATTCTGCTCTCGCGGAATATTTACTGATATGTCCTTGTATATGTTTTTGTTTTGCTAAGTTCTTGACTTGTAAGCATGGTATTTATTTAATAAATAATGTGAGGTAGTTATAGTATAATTTTGATCATTTTCGTTCGTTCTGGTTTTTTTCTTGCGTGATGTTGCAGGACGTTTAGATACAATGCCTTGTATAGCACTTCGCTTTATTTCTAGATAGCCTAGATTGCCAAAGGACGGGTCACATAGTCATGCACTCAGCCTGCCTGCTAAACGTTTTGCGAAAGAGGTTGGAATGAATGGATTGACGATAATTCTTTTCTTTTAGTGTTTGACATCCCGGTTTATCAAAAAACCTGCATTTAAATTAATATTTTAGTCATTCTTTCAGACCTGTTGTTATCTCTGAGCAGTTTTTTATTCCCCCATGAACCAGCACGTCATAGCGTACGGCCGCACATATTTAGCGAGCGTTCGGAGCTGTTTTGGGGAAAGAGGTGGCTGAGGTGCATGCTTTTGGCTGCAAAGCAGTTGCAGCAAGATTTTATAAAAAAAAATAAATCAAAAAGGCAGAAAAAGGTTTGTGTGAGCCACAGCCTCAAGCGCGATATCCGCGGCTGGCAGAGTGAGCGAGTTGACAGTAAGAGGGAATAAAAGAGAGGAGTGATAGAGAGGAACTGCAAGGTGTAGGTCAGCTAAAATTATTAATAACAAAATCTCTATACGAGCGTGACACTCGCCCGCGGGGTTATCGTACGTATCGTCATTGCGAGTAGGCCTCAAGACCACGGATGCGAGAAAGCCCCCCGCCGGGTATGCATGGCCTCTGCCGGAACAATCCCGTCTCTTCCTCCATCTTTCTTCCCGCTGTCCTTGCGCAGAATAGTTCTAGCTTCCACCGTGCTAGGCGTGATTTTATCTTTGTGAGTTTACATACTGACCTTCCGGGACCTGTTCTCACTCTCGCCTAACTGTGCGCCGCTCCGTGCGCATTCACTGTCCTGCGACTATGTTGTCTAGGCTTTTTTTCATTGCAACGGGGTGGAGTTGGGGGAAGAGAATGGCTTTGTGGACTCATGGTCAGCATGGCACTCGCAGCGTGGTGTGTGTTTGTTGTCTGTTTGTCACTCTATCTCTACTCCCCTTGCGTAGACGCGTTTCCTCCGCCCTCATGCCGTTGGGAAACAGGAAGGGGCGTCGGGGCCCATGCCTCTGCGTCTGCTGCTGATCCGCAGTCGGGCTTGTTTGTCGCTGTCTACGGGACTCTAGAGAAAGGGAAATTCACTTTCCTGCCTTCGCCGAGATCCTCCTTCGCTACTCGAATAGTTGGGTTTTAGATAGAAATAAGAGGTGCGTGTCGTGTCTCAGGCCAACCACCCCTTCTGTAATTGGAAAGTTAGTTTTTTTTGTGTGTGTAACGAGCGCGTCCCCGTGTCGTCAGTGCATCTTCCAGC
>JAJIZL010059708.1:0-13036 GCA_023969395.1 Amblyomma maculatum
TACCAAGTGAAGGCCGGGTCGCCATAGCCCCAGCGTCACGACAACTGCTTAGTGAGCACAGGCAACAAACAAATGCCTGCGCGTTTTCTCTTAATAGACGATACATTGCTTTTGCTTAACATAAGTGGCGAGACGGTATAGCAAAATAGACAACAGATCGCAATGGCATAGGTTGCTTCGCGGATGGCGTCACGAAAGCTACCGGTAGCTAGCGGAGACCGCGGAAAAAAAACCATTGCTGATGCCTGAGAGTAACACAGAGGACAATTTTGTACTATTACTTTTTTGTATATCTGCTTAGCGAAATGCAGCCGATCAGTGGCGCCAAGTTTTCAGGCGAGTAAACAAGATTTACGCAGAGGACAAGAAAACGCCCGTTGGTTCTGGTAGCGGATAAAGAGCAATAATAAAAAAAAAACATTGTTTTCTGCCCATTAGTGGTAAATACCATGTACCACATGGTTTCTCTAAAAAATTTCTTTTACTAGCTTCCGATAGATTGCGACAAAAACGTGAGGTCATAAGGAACGAGTCTTACCAATTGGTAGTCATGCCTTTGGTAGAAAGTGATTAGTGATCACTAATTGTGATTTGAAGACCATTCGAATTGTTTTCTTGATAAAGACTAGCATGTAGTCTATAGCGAAAGTAAAAGACTATTTCCGTGTAAACTAACATAAGCACTCATCACCTGTTGTTCTTACCTTGTTTACTTCAGTTCCATTTTTGATGGCTGTGGCATCCCTGAGCTCTGCAAGTGTCACAGTTCTTTTGTCTTCGTCCTCAGTCCATTTATGTCTTTCCTGAAATTTTGTTAAGAAATTATCATTAGGAGTGTTTTGCTTTCTGAATGAGGGTCAGTAAATTTAGAGTGAAAATTGCAAGGATAATTCAAGTAGTTAAGCGCTTTATTTAACGAAGTTAGCTGTACTGCTTATAATAATGAGATCGCTTGTTGAACTCAATGTTTGCCTTCATCATTTCTTATATATTTATGTATGTTCAGAATGCAGTTACCAGACAATCTAATCAAGGTCGCATATTAATAGGCGTATTTCGTTGCCAAAGTATTTACCGAATGCGACGTTCGTCAGTAATTTTTATATCCAGGGGCCACACATGTGCACTGCATGTATAAAGCACTCATGTCTACTTCGTATTCCTGAAGATGGTTTACCATAAAAGAAGGCACCCTAAATGAATTTCATTTTTCGTTTCGTCTTTCACCACAGTAAAGAAAAGACGGATACTACACTGCGGTGAACAGGGCACAAAAATTTGGTTTACGTTCATCAGCCTCGGAGCCCCTGCGATGCGATGATGCTGCATGCACGTATTGGATACACAATCGTATTATCGCATTTGTGCGTGCAAGAGTAATGATTCCATCATTCTCATCAACGAGGTTCTTATTAGGTAAGGAGGCAGACATACATGCATGCAATCAGCTGCAAACAGGTAAATGCCTAGCGGAAAAATATTTGTGGATACGTTAGTTTGTGTGCTGTACATCAGCAGCACGCCATTCTAACAAAAAGCAGCAGCATTTGTTGTGATTCCATGAATAAGGAACCCCACGACACTCTCTCATAGCCTAACCATTGATTGTTTTGTTTAAAGTTGCATCGACAGTTGGAAAAATTTAGGTTGGAATACAAATTACTCACATTGGTCACATACTTAGCGAACCAGTAGAAAGACTTAGTGATGTAGTTGTAGAGCCGCTCCTCTCTCAGCAGCAGGTGAGGAGTCTTCATCAATGTGTACACGTACTCGCTAACCTCGGCAGCTTCATTACTGCGGCGGCGCTCCCCCGTGGGAAGATTGAATGGAACTTTTCGCAGCTGCAGGCAAGAACGGTGAATGTTAAGCCTAATCAGGTTCAGGTATGCCCCACGTTCTTATCCTTACAGTGTTATTGGTTTCTTCTCTTAACAGCATGTTTATGGAAAGCAGATAATAGCTGAACTTTTGCACGATTCACAAAACCAGTTTTCTCACCGTTCGTTTAGAGCAGGGTGAAGGCTTCAAAATTTAATTTGTAAGCTAGCGTCAGTAGCGCTAAGTCCTGATGGACCCCTTCGGCACTGCAGCGTATTTTGACCAAATCTCCAAGGCAATATTATCCAATAACATTTCACGCCTAATGCTCATACGCATATAACTTGTGGCATACAGGCTGCTGAATCACGTTTAAACTCTAGGCTTAGCAAAAGCACTATTTTATATCCAGCTAAACCTACTTGTCGCTCTGGATTGGTCTACAAGATGTAGACGCGTCGCGAATTTGTAAAACGTCGCTAGGCTCATTTAAGCACACATTACAAAAAATTATTTATTTCAATGTCTAAAACAGTGACGCATGCTATGAGCTCTGCGTGGCAAGATATGCATGTATCTTATTCCAGCAGCTGCCTCATGGCAATAACTTCACAGGTTGTACGAGAGATAGGAGCATCTCCTTAGATACGTGGTGATTACAGCTGCCACAATGCACGCATTTTGCCTTCGTTTCTATAGTGGCGTTAAAAATTGAAGCAGGTATTTACTATTCGCTTAAAATAAAATTTTCGTCCAATTTTAACCGAGTCACTTCTCCGCCTAAAATCCACGAATTTTCCTAACTTATTTTCCTAACTTCCACCGCAAACTCATTGATTTGGTCATTTTTATCTGTCAGCATTATTGTCACAAGGAGAGTGATTGTGTGTGCACCAATCCAGGGCTTGATGCCATTACAATCGGGTAAAATTTGTTTGGTTGTTTCTACAGAATTGCCACACACTGTGCATGTGCCACCTCATTCGTTAATTACTTTTTAGCTGCGAGGTCAAGTACCTAAGTTTACAGCTGCTCGATCTAGATCAAAAGAGTGGAGTGCTGTGTATTGTGTTATCATGGAACTATTGCTTCCTGAGTTGTCTTTTCCAATTCCGACATAGATATACACTCTGAATTGTTTCCATTCAGTGGGCAAGGAAGCAGCCATCGCAGCAGCATGGTTAACGCGCTTCTGTTCTTCGCACCACAGGCGTTCCTGTCCCTGGCGACATGCTGTCTGCTTTCTTGGCAACTTTCCGGTGCGGATACTCCCGCCTATCACCCTCTTGCGAACCGGCATATCAGCGGGCTCACGCATGCGCCTACGTTGAAGGACAATCAGCCGTTATTGTGCCAGCAATCAACGACATCGCCTCTGCAGGGACATCACACAAGACCAAGGCCCTCCACAAGACCATCCAGACCGTCATCCTCTTCAGTGGGCAAGGAAGCAGCCCTCGCAGCAGCATGGCTAACCCGCTTCTGTTCTTCGCACCACAGGTATGTAATCAGCTCTCTCTTTTCGCTAAAAAATGCGACAATAGATTCCTTTTATCGCTTCCTTGCCCAAGTGTAATTTGTGTTGTTGCCCGCGAGTGCCTTGATTCTGCTCTTTTGTTGCTATGCTGCGGTGATGTCGAGTCAAACCCCGGTCCCAACACGCGGGCTGGCACTGGCTCCTCAGTCACGGAGCGTGAGCCCGAGCATATGAGCGAAGTGATTAAATTACTTAAAGACATTGACAAAAAAACGACGGAACTCACGACTGGACAAGCGAAAGTGAGCGCTGACGTCAATGCAATCAAAACAAACCAAGAAGCATTAGAAATTAAGTTGCTCGATGTATTCAGCCGTCTGGAACAGATTGAAAACACGTGCAAAACTGTGGAGGCCCTAGAACTTGATATCGCCTCAACTCAAGATACTGTCAGCCAGCTAACCTTGCAACAACATGAATTATAGGCCCATATAGACGACCTTGAGGACCGCTCACGCCGCAACAATTTAATCTTGCGAGGTATACCCGACGAACGCGAAACCTGGGATGAAACGGAACGCAAGGTGTCTGCCGTCTCTTCAAATGCCTTTGACAATGAACTTCCCGATTCGTTCATAGAGCGTGCTCACCGCATAGGCTCATTTGCAGTGGACAGGTGTCGGCCCATAGTTGTCCGCTTCCTTTCGTTTAAAGTTCGTTCTTTGATACTGGCATCGCGATCAAACTTAATTCTGACATTTCCGTGTCGGAAGATTTTTCGCCCGCCACCTTCTTGACTTTTTTTCCGTGGGCTTTGATAACCGCTCTGTTGAAACTAACTGGAATCTCTTTCTTACTAAAATCAATGACTTGACAAATACTTATATTCCGTTACGGTCTATATCTTCCCACTCAAAAGCTCCGTGGTATAACTCATACTTAAAACGGCTGTCAAATAGGAAAAAGAGCTTCTACCAAATTGCCAAAAGGTCCGGCAGTCAAGAAAAATGGGAGGCGTATTACGGGGCTAACAATGCTTACGTATCTGCACTTAAAAACGCGAGGCATAATTTTCTTCATAATACTCTTCCCAATATTCTTACCACGGACCCAAAAAGGTTTTGGAGGGTGGTTAATCCAACCGATAATAACACTATTTCTTTATTAGACGCTAACGGCCTTTCCATCCCGGATGAAGAACGCGCAACAGTTTTGAACTCCACCTTCTGCAGTAATTTCGTTCAGTGTAACTACACCACATTTCCGCAAACTAAAAACTATAATTACTTACTATGGATCCAATAATAATCGAACCCCGGGGTATTGAGAAGATAATCGACTCCCTTAAAATATATTCTAACCCAGGCAGTGACTTCATCAATTCAAAATTTCTAAAGGGTGCTAAAACTTACTGTTCATTATTACTGTCTAAGATATTTCAGCAGTCCCTCCACACTGGTGCCATACCTGCTGACTGGACGGTCGGGAAGGTGATCCCCATCTATAAATCAGGTAACAAGAATTCACCCCCGAATTACCGCCTCATCTCCTTAACAAGCATTCCATGTAAAGTTTTAGAACACATATTATATTCAGGCATTGCAAACTTTCTCGATTCCAGTTCATTTTTTACTAATACACAGCACAGTTTCCGTAAGCGGTTGTCTTGCGAAACACAGTTAGTATCATTCACACATAAACTTCATTCCATCCTCGATCGCCGCTCATTAGCCGACTGCGTATTTCTCGACTTCGCAAAGGCGTTTGAAAAAGTACCCCATAAACTATTACTCCTCAAGCTGAGTAAACTTAACCTCGATCCAAATGTTTTTTCCTTGCTTGAATATTTTCTTTGTAACCGCTCTCAGTTCGTGTCTACTAACAATACATCTTCCCCATTACGTCCCGTCGAATCTGGCGTACCCCAGGGTTCGGTTTTAGGCCCTCTCCTCTTTCTAATTTATATTAACGACTTACCTAATTGTGTGTCTTCTAACATTCACCTTTTTGCTGATGACTGCGTTATTTGTCGGGAAATTAACGACATTAACGATTTCTGTGCTCTACAAGACGATCGCACTTCCATCTCCGCGTGGTGTACATTATGGCTAATGCAACTAAATTCTTCAAAATGCAAAGTTTTACGTGTTTCCCGCACATCACCTGCTACTAATACATATCATCTGAATAACACTGCACTCGAGGCTGTCACATCATATCGATATCTTGGCGCCCATATAACTCCTTCTCTCACTTGGTCACTCCACATTACCACCGTAATTAACAACGCTAACAGCATGTTAGGCTACCTGCGCCGCAACTTCTCCGCCGCTCCTACTTCATTAAAACTAACGCTGTATAAAACGCTTGTCCGCACTAAACTCGAATACGCATCAGCAATTTGGGACCCAAGCTCCACTAACTTAACTAATTCACTCGAGCTAGTGCAAAACAACTCTGCCCGGTTAATCCTTCTTAACTACAATCGTACAGCAAGTGTCACCTCCATGAAAAACATGCTAAATCTACCTACTTTAGCCTCCCGTCGAAAATTCTCACGGTTATGCTTATTTCATAACCTTTTCTACAATTGCCCCATTCTACGGAATGAACTAATTTCTGTGCCATATTTCATCTCATCCCGGCTTGATCATGCACGTAAAGTGGGCATCACATCATACAAAACCAAAGCTTGTTCGCAGTCGTTTATTCCCCGCAGATCAGCAGATTGGAATCACCTTCCAGGATCGACAGCCAGCATTCAAGACAGCCTGCGATTCCCTGCAAACTTAGCTAACATTGTATACTCAGGCCCTTAGCAATTGTAGTCATTGCTGTTACAATCACCAATGTTAGTTTTGCCTTGCACTTACAACTATATTCTTCTTTAGCAGCTGAAAATGTATATCCAGGAACATGACGCTTGTATTTTTCATTTTTGTTCTTTAACCTCTGTTCTATTATTTTTGTAACCCCTCCCCTCTGAAATGCCCCTGGCCTTGAGGGTAATCATAAATAAAATAAAAAAAAAATAAAAATAAACCCTTTTATAGATTCTGGGTTTTCCACCTTAAATGTACAGGTGTAATTTCGCAGTCGTTGTGTAATGTATACTTATTGGGTTGTTTCCCAGTTCTCTTCTTTAATTTTTTGTGAGCTTTTTTTTTTAATTAGGTATTTAATTACTTGAGCAACTCATCCGTTAATGTCCAATTTTTCTCAGCCATTCCACATATTTGTACTCCCGCCTTGAACTGCTGCGAAACTTGCCCGGCCCATACCTTCGTGTACCGCCACGTTTGTTGGTTTGCAGTGAGCACTGAGTGCTAATTATCCAACGGCTCTGTGATTTATTTTTATAGTCTAAATTGCAATTTGGTCATTGGGCAGAAACCTTGACTACGAAAAGGGCGTTGTGGAATAACTGTTGACTTGAAAACATCCTTCTGCACTTCATACATTCTGTACGATCACAATGATGTATGTTTCACTATCCGATCGTTTCTCCATTCGGTTTCTCCAGCAGATCGTTCGTATTTTTGCGTGTATGTCAGTCCTTCGTCTACACATATTTAGATATACTTATATTCTGCCACTCTGCGCATTCTATGTTCTAATATTGCAACAATTGGTAGATTGATTGGCTGAAATTTATTAGGCAACCTAATGGCGCTAAACGAATGAATTGTGCGTCACCTTCGTCTCGACATGAATTATCCAAAGTTGGCAAATATTCCTGGCTAGCAGTGCAATTTCATCCTCATACATTGAGCCGGGGAGTAAACACTCTCAGGTCTTTCCGCCTATTGTGTAACAATGATTAAAGCCTAGATTGCAATCTTGCAGCCTATTTCTTTGTGTATTCTACAATGTGTGACCAGAAACATTTATAGTGAGTACCTTGACTTCATTGTTTACGTAGCTCGGCACTTTTCGTAGTTGTTGTACCTTACCATGTAATTTCATGTTGCGAAAAAGGTGTCACCAGCGACGTCTTCATATTTATGTCACTGCCATAAGATTTACCTGTTCACGTTGTCGTGTGGCTAGCTTGTATACAGGAGGGATAAATACAGGGGTCTGTTTTCCGCACTACCTTTTTTAGATCCATTAAGTAAACACGTATACATGCTATAATCTAAGCACCTGGAACTTCTAAATTCATTCTGTTACTTTCAACCAGCTAGTGCATGCTCAGTTCTCACCACCGGCATTGTCAGCCTGTAGATAACAGATGCTGCCTAATTGGCCTGTGGGAGTTTATGTGGCAACTTATCTGTTTTCCTTTTATAGATACAGTTGATTTTACACCACCGCCGGATGTCCGGAATATGCGTATTCGTTAAGGTAGTTTCCTACGTTTTAAAACGCTTTCGTTGCTTCTTGTGCCAAGTTCATTTATCAGCTGTAGTGGGATTTCGTCTACCTTTGCGCGTGTAATTTAGGTATATTTGCTTCCACCTTTTCTCGGTTGAGACAGGTCAGTTATAAGCCTTTTCGTATTGAGAACTTCTGTGTTGCTCTCCAATTTGGAGAGACTAGTCTATCGCCGCTTCTAAATGGTTAAGTTATAACTGCTTATTTGCAGTTCTCGGCATCAACTTTCTCTAAATATTTTCGGTCGGCATCTTTTGACCCGTCCCTGCATTTTTATTATTGTTAACCGCCCAGCTATTTCGTTTATTAGTATTGTGGAATAAGTGTATTTTTGCAATCCAGAATATGCTCTGCCAATCTTTAGTTGTTTCGTCATATTCAGGCTTCCAGTGATCAGTGGATGGCTTTATTACCCTATACGAGAGCCTGTACATTCAGTTTCTCTTATGGCTAACATTCTCATTTTTGGCTCATTTCCGCTTTAGATAACTGCGCCTTCTATGCCTCTCGTTGTTCCTTTAAACTTAATAATAATAATGGTAATAATAAGAATGATTTATTGGCAACAAATTTACAACATAATACCCAGCCCGTTTAAGCATACATGCTTGTGAACGGAGCTGGGCAGTACAGCGTCATTGCATACGTTGCATACGTGCCGAGCCATGCATGCAAAAAAAAAAAAAAAACTACCCTTCGTTGCTCGATGCTTCTCTTATTCCTTATTATATCAGCTTTGTAGCTTCGTTTTTCTATTGGAAGAATTTGCTTTTTCTTGTGTCCTTTTCATAGCCCTGTGTATTTCCAGTTGCATAAGATCCCAGTGTTCTATAGAGCTTTTCTCTATGTTTCCTGAACGACTGCAGCTAATACCGCTAATAACTCAATTCGTTAGTCGCGTTTATATTTCTGTTCTCTTTTTGTCTTTTCAGAATATCACTCTTGATTAGAGGTCGGTCTGCAGGCTAACGCGTTTGCTATAGCTTCCAATACTGTACCCCTCCTCTACGCCTACATAGACTACTTGCGACACTAGGCAGTACTCAGTGGTCATGTATCGGTTCCAAATACCCATGTAATCTGTAGTTATTTTTATTTCTCTATTTACAATATCTTGGCTTCGCCACTCACAGGACTTTGGCATTAACTTGTGGATAAAACTGTGCGCCCATTCATATCCTTGATGTGTCCATTAACATTACCAAACCAGATTATCACCGTTCCTTCTTATCGTCCCAAGGATACTTATTTGAATATGTTTTCTTTCCTGCATTCTTCCATGTCGTTACATAGATTACACCCAGCCATGTCCTTTAGCGGCAATGGTTCCTGATACATGCAAGTGTTATCTGCAAAATTATTTAAGTGTTTTGCAATTTGTTCATTATTATATGAGCATACATACATCTCTTCCTTCCGTTGTTCTATTTCACTAATCCCAGAAATAGCCCCCAATAAATGATGGTTCATTTCGATCCCTTAGATGTGTCTCGTAGAGTGCGTACTCACCTCTTCGTACTCCATTAAATGCTATTCAAGTTCGAATAATATCGCTCTCTCTCTACTTCCTTGAAATCCTACTGACGATTTCGTTGAGATTAGACCTTATTGTTACACTTTCTCCCTCACTTAAACCTACATCTGAGCCCGAAGCCTCCCCGTAATAACCAGCCCATCAGGTGCCAGCTCATATCTGATCCCATCTTTACAATGGCATCGCTTTTTTTTTTTTGTTCAAATCCTGTGCCACCATCTCCTTCATGAAGTTTCTGATCATTTATTTTGCTTCGAAGCTTTACTACGTGCATAGCTCCTTTTTATATATAATAATTGTCATCATACCCTTCTCAGAAAAGCCTTTCCGTTCTGCCCTACCCCCCCCCCCCCCCTTGATTGTGCACACAGTGATCTGCTCTTGTGCTATTAACTTTACATCGTTAACTATATCACTTATGCAGCTTCTTCATTTATGAGATATTCCAGTTCCGCCGCTAATATCAGCAAGGTTCGCTCTGTAGCATTCTTCGGCAATTCGCTCTTCGTCTCTTTCAATGTCGTGTTCACAGTCCTCTATGGCAAACAAGCGGCGGATATCCGCCTTTCACCATCGACGAACGCCCTCAAACTTCTTTCGCACCTACTTACGTTCCAGTCACCAGCAATAAGTACCTCTTTATTCTTTATATCCCTCCTAACTCCTGGCTTCGACTTGCTGTTATCGCCAGCTGGGACATCTTTATTTCAATCAACACTGCTTATTCGTCTCCACTCTTCGCGACCTCCTATAGTCTGTGAATAGCTGTCACAGTCCAACCTTGATATACCTACAACGCCTTCGCTGTCCATGCCAGTGCAGGTCCCATCCACCCGACGACTGCTAGAATGTCCTCCATTTTGGTATTAGGTGGCGGTGTCGGCTATTTCTTTCTCCATTTGACCAAGCTGAACATTCAGTTTCTGACGCTCGGCCTTTTCTACACTTAACTGTCTTGCTAAGGCTTCGGCAAACGACGCTAGAGTGACGTTTCCTTAGTCAACCTTGTCCTAGCGTCCACTTCAAGCAACGCTTCTTTTAAATTATCCACCTCTCTCGCCGCCTCCAATAAAACTTATTTGATCACATTCTTACAACTTGAATATTACTACCACAGAATATTAAGAATATATGTACATCCTTAAAACAGCCTTTTGACAAGAGGACCCAGTCGAAAACTACTACAGAACTTTGTCAAAAATACGACAAAATATCCTGTAGTTCTGTCGTAATCATCAGATGTTTCTGTAGTTCTGTAGTATTTTTCTGTAGTTCTGTAGTTTTTCTGTAATATATTTCTGTTGTCTCTAGTTCTGTAGCACTTTTCTGTATGTAACTACAGAAACTTATGATGTTACGACAGAATTTTCTGTTGTCACAACAGGTTTCGCGTCAAAAACCGCACAGAAATTCTCTCGTAACATCAGAAAATATTCTGTAATTTTTTCCGACTGGAAAGTTCAAGTAACTTGTAACTACCGCAAATTCTGATCAGCTGGAAAAGGAATAGCTATCTAAAATACTAACACACCAAAAACAAAATAATTTACTCAGAAATGGCGTTATAAATCATTCTTGCCAGAACGTGCAGCCTGGGCGCTAGGAAAAAAAAATAAATTCTGCTTTCTAAGTAGCCCGAATGTAAATACACATAAATATAAAAGTAAACACCTTATTATTGGAGCTCGTCACATAACTTCGGCAGTCGAGAGTCGGGTGCCTGTCACTCAGTGCAATGCTAAGAGTGTTCGACCACCCGCGCGCACTGAATAATTCCCCTGTAGCCGCATCCGGGGCCATCTATGAACGCGAGTGGCAAAAGCAGCGCATATCAGCTGCAATAATTTTCGCGGAATCGAATGTGCTGAGATATGTATGCACGGACGGCCGACTCTATCATTGCCCTTCAATACCGCGCTTCTAAATCGTTTCTAATCCTCACGCCGTCTGGTCTTGACGACCATAGGAAAATAATGTCGCTTTCCACATAGTAAAACTTTCCTCACTTTTAAATCCGAGCAACTACTAGTGTCAGCCGTTCAACACAGAAGTTGTTGCTCAGACATTCAGTTTTTCCCCTAAGGTGAAGTGATTGCTCAGCGCACTTTACCACCATTCTCAGCCTAACTAAAATGAAGCATGTTCTTTATTACTAGAAAAACCGCTGCGGGGAGCGCTTATGCTGTGTCTCGTTAAAACCTATTTGCATTTGTTTTAAGGCTTTTTCATCAAAGCTTCGGACGTTAGCAGAGGTAAAAAGGAAATCATTGTTCTTTACTTTGATGTAATGTCTTGAACACCTACAGATTCCAAATTAAAAAAAAAAAATCATCGATGGAAAGAAAGGCGTTTGGAACCACAATTTGCTAGCATAGGGCGGTTTACATAGCCTCACAGATAGGCGCAGGTGAGCCTACTTGATTGCTAATACCTGTGTATCAGGTTTACTTTTTCTGGATTATAAGAGCTCCTTTTGTTTGAAGGTATGAAGCTTTATTTTGTGTACTTCGACGCTAATTGCTCATGGGCGCCTTTACGTTGTCTATCAGTTTATGAACCCCGCAAACAGCAGTTATTCTCGACTAGAATCATTAAAATCACGCGCGACACACACATACCAAAGCACTGTAATGGTTAAGGTACATTCTGAATAGCTCTCACATCTTAATTGTGCAACCAAATGCGATTGGATGTTTGGTCTTTGATCAGCAAAACTGGCTCGTGATAGCCGCTGCACCGCATTGTTTCTACTTGTATGCACAACTTGGCTTGATATGATCGAATAGCGATTTTCATCTCCAATCTTATGGTTAAGTTATAACTGCGACACTCCAAACTCTCTAGTGCCAAACGAATAGCACGATTTTATTGTGGTTCTTTCTTTTCTAGGTTACCTCATTATTTCCACACTGGCCTGAGCGATAGCATGCCCTACCGCGTTTTAAGAGACGGGCATGCTTTATAAAACTCCGCGATAACAGAACAAGCAGCTCCACCTCACCACGGGGGATGGAGCTAATAAACCTAATAATAAGCTAAACCTAATAAGCTAATAAACCAACCAATCCGTGGCTGCGCATGGATTGGTTGGTTTATTTTAGGAGGTTCAAACTCCCAAAGCGACTCAGGCTATGAGACAAGCCGTAAGGGGAGGGGCTGCAGAACTGTCCACCATCTGGGGTTCTTTAACATGCACTAACGTCGCACAGCACGCGGGAACCTTGTTTTTCGCCTCCATGGAAAAGCGGCCGCCGCGGCCGGGATTGAATCCCACATCCTCACTCAGATCAGTCGAGTTCCTAACCACTGCACCACCACGGCAGTGCGGCTGCACATGGGTAAGCATGTAGCAAGGATTGCATGATATGAAAAACCTACCAATATTATAATTGGCGACATTTCACGGTCTAAAGTGCGAATTTGGAAAAAGGCAAGCCTTCCTTCGCTTATTGTGGCTCACTTGCTTAACGTAATGGCAATAGTGATTGTGCAGCGCAAATAGAAAATAATGCGTTCCCCAAGACCATGATGACTTCCTTAAGTTAAGACAACTGATCGTTCGCGGCTTCGTTACTCAAAGTTTGGACTATATTTTCAATTCACCACAAAAGCGAAATCGTCGCAATATGCTCACTGCCGTGCCAGCGTCGACATCAAATGCGAAAACACCGTGGCTGTGGCGCAGTTTGCCAAAAATGCGAATGGTGAGTCGCAAATCAGCACGATCCACCTCCATTCCCCCCTGAAGCACTCCACGGTTCGTGCAGCCAGGGATGCGACAGCAGGCATTTCTCGGCGAAGGCAGGGCCCCAGCCGAAACATCAAAA